>VIAB01013531.1:53613-70032 GCA_009801035.1 Oophaga pumilio
CTATATGCTAATTTTTTGAGAAGGACCTGTATATATATATAATTGCGACTACAGTATATGCTGTTGTGATTTTGTGCCGACAGACCAATTTTATGATACAGATAGACGTTGACATTCTAACATCGGTGGTTCATTAGATACCTTGGTCCCTAGATATGGATTGATGATATTATCACATAAGTAAAGAGATGTAAGTTACTATAAAGGTCCGTGCACATCAGAGAGAAGTCAGTTTGCAATTTAATGTATATGGAACCTTGGGACTCTCCTCCACCCTTTTACCAAAATATAGAATGCCAAATTTAAACTGGTTGTCTGGTGTAAACAAGTTACCATATTGATCTTTGGGCGTTTGAACACTGTGACCTGCACCGAACAGATTGGGGTACTTTTATCCTATTTAGAATGGACCACCACTGCGTGTTTTTGTCATTCACTATGAAGCTGCGCTTGGCTTTTTCTGACAGCCTTATAGAAAATTAATAGATTGGGGCACTGTCACGGTTCCATCCCTCAGGGTGCCTGGGATGCAGTTACTGACAGCGCGGCCATCCAATCCGGTACAGGGATGTTCTGAAGCTGTCAGTACTTTGACAGCATGGCCATCCAATCTGGTTCAAATGCGTGCTGAGCTGTCAGTGTATTGATTGACAGCTCGACTAGCCAATCTGTGACTGGGAGGCATCGGCTGTCTCCAAGTGTTCACTATCCCAGGTGATTGCCATGCCTACTTAACTGAGCAGCTTCCCCCAGACCACTGCCAGGCATACATTCATCTTGTGAGGTTTGTGCTTCCCTGTGCCTAGAGTTCTATATGCTTGATCTGTTACATGACCTTGGACTTCATTCTGACCATCCACCTGTTTAACCCCTTCTGCTTTGATCCCTTATCCTCCCGGTACTCTGACCTCAGAACGTTACCTGACTACGCTTTTGTCTCTTCCTCCTGTTCATGATGTACCCTCCTGGCTTCTAACCTTGAACTCCTTGACCACTCTGACTCACGTTTTGACCATGAGAAGTGACTAGTGTCACAGGCATCCAGTTGCAACGTGCCACTCCATCCTATTGGGAACAAATATGCCTCGTAAAAAATTCCCATTCTAACAATCAGTGAGGGTCTCAATAGTCTAAACCCCACTGATTAATAAGTGGGTAGGTGATAAAAAGGTTGTCTGATGAAAACAAGTTAAGTCATAACCCCCAGAAACTGCTCAGTACAACCTCAAATGCCCATGTTTGTGTGTAGGGTTGCCCATGCAGTACAATTTTGTCTACCAGAGGTGTCTGGCAGCTGCTTTTTCCCCTCTTCCCATTAAATAAACATGAAACCTCCACTCAGCCTTATGGGAGTTGGGGGATAGCTGTTCATCTGATAGTAATCTAAGGTGTAAATCAGAAAGTTGGATAATACTTGCCAGTCATCCAGACCACCCCATGTCTACAGGAATGCGCAGAAACCCAATCATACATTACATGCATTAGCAGTATGAGTCAAATTCCAGGATATTCTATCATACCAATGACAAGTCTGAATATCGATGTTTCCACGTAAGTATTTCCAAAAGGAGAAATCAGTTCTATTATGTTGCTTTTAGGTTGCATATTTTTGCAGCAAATTTGGTTTATTTCTACTATACAGCTTTTAAAATAAATCTGTCTCCATGGTTACAGACTACAAACAAAAGCCTGTGTAGTCTGACACTACAGTTACTTGTTAAATCACTCTGCAACTCATAAAGGAAACCTGTCAACAGGATTTAGGCCTTCAATCCACCACCAACCTGTTATCCAGGTTAACTGACAGGTTTACAATGATGATTTTCTGTCTTCAGGCACATTAGGCAAAAGGCTGAAAAAATAACTTTGATCACTATATTTAAATGGCAGTAAGAAGCCACATAGGTGGAGCCACTAACCCGAACAGGCTTGACTGATGTCCTAAAAGGCCATGTTTGTCATCACAAGCCACTTCCAATGGCATCCAATGCATGAGCAGTGAAGGGAGGTGTTTTCAGAGGAACTTCTTAATGTCATTTCAGTGCTGCATTCAAAGTTATTTTTCTCCCTTTTACCTAATCTTCCTTCATAATCACCATCCTGATTAGTTAGCTGATGGCGGTTTGAAAGCTAAACTCTTGCCGACAGGTTCGCATTGAACTGTCTGCTGGTTAAGAAGTGAAGGGGAAGAAGTGTTGTAACACACGACTGTAGGATTAGACTATGCAGAGTTTGTTTTATAGTCTGTATCCTTGGAAACACATCTATTTCATAGGAGCTGTACACATAAAACAGTATATTTATCATATTTTGGTAATAGAGATTATTTGCATAGTGATTTCATCTTTTAGTTCAGATGAATAAGAGTCAACAGCAAAATTGAAAGCAAAATTGGAAATATGCTTTAAAGTTTCAACAACAATGCTATAGACATTTATCATGTGATACAATACAAGATTTCTACCATACTTATTTTAGTTTTCCATGGAGAGGCCACTCTAAGATCAAGGTTATGGTCACACGACAGTGTAAAAGTATCGGTCCCATTCTCATCCAGAAGAGTGAGACGATTGTTTTTCTCACTTGTCATCCATATGCAATCCATTTTTTTTTTACAGTAGAAGCTGTCATTTACGATACCATTTACAGTTTTCTATATTCTAGAATTGCAATGTATTTGTAAAAACCATATGCCATACATTGGCATCTGACTTTTTTCCCTCACCCATAGACTTCAATGGGTGCGTCTCATCCAATTATAGAGTCAAATTGCAGCATGCTGAGATTCTTGTCACTAACAGATTCTGTCACTGAAAAAAAAACGGCCATCTGCCCCTCCTCATTGAATACCATGGGTCAATTGGATAGCACTATATATACGGTGGTGTGAGCCCTTACTCGTACATTGCACTTTGTGGGCTAATGGTAAATAGTAAAAAAAAATAATTCTATAATTTGATGATCATGGTGACAAAAATTAATGGGAAGATCCATTTTCCAGTGATACTCAATGTTACTTTTATTTCCAGGCAACTTGCTTATATTAACACTGTCTCAGAGAATTGTGACTTAGTTGTGAGTTGGAGACTTGCAGGACTGCAACAACCTGCATGTTGTCCCCCCATAACTAAATAAATGACCAGAGATACATCTTATTGTGGCCTGGTAGCTAATTGAGACCAATCACAGTTCAACTTTAATTTTCAAAACTTCATTCAAAAACCGTAAGGTGGACTATGATCGGTTACTGAAGGCAATACATGAGGTCCGATGACATTTATGAAAACCGATCTATATCGTTGCACTGAAATAAAAAAAATAAAAAAAGAGTATAATCAAGAGTATATCTATTGTGGTTACAGAGGTTGCAATCACACTTTCACCTTGTTGCCTGAAAGAGCCTACAAGCTTCTTTGCCACATAAGTAGCCACCAATATTATGCATGACACATGGCAAGTTGAGGTCCTGGTATACTTTTTGCATTGGGGCTCAGAAGCTTCTAGCTGGCGATAGCCCTTTAGAACACCTTGTAGAATGTCTAACAATCTGAGAAATAAAGACCTTCACAACGCTTGAAAATCTGCTGCTTATTTAGCACAACCAATATTTTAATTTGCATTCACACATGAACATCCTCATGCCACCTCCATTTAAATCTGAAATTTTATCCCCTCCTATTCCATACATTTCCCGAAAATATTACAAAAATAAGTTAAAATTGCCTCATTAATTCTTATTAAATATGACAAAGTCGCTTTATGTGGTGGAATAAAGACTGTCAACAAACTTCTACAAAATCATTGAACTTTCATTGAAACGTAGGTTCCATTGGACATACAGTGTCTCATGCGTCTCAAGAATCCTGACGTTCTCCATTATACCGTGCTTACAATAGCATGACTTGTTCATGACTTGGATTGGTCAGAATGTCTTCAAAAAGGAAATTCTGGATCTCCTGGTGATAGACCTTACCATGTCCAGGCAAGCTGAGGAATCAGGTCACATAAGATGTGGTGGTATCGTGGATCTGATATCCATAATAGTTTTTTTTCCATCTTATGGCAATCCAAAGGCTCTCGCTTTATGGGCTTTGGATATTTGTCCTTCAAAAATATGTTACAAAATTGTTCTTTTTACCAATGCCACTTAAATAAAGTCTGTAGCCCAAATTCTAGACATAATACACCCTCTTAGTCAAAAGTTTAAAAGGGTGATATAATGTTTATTTACTCCATCTGAACTAACGTCAATGTCTCTGTTACCTAATACACTGTATTAGGTGGAGGTTGGTGCAAGGCATCGGGAGGCTGTAGATGAGGTCCTGGTTGGTTTTGTTGATTATACCATTGGTTATAGTTCTCAAGATAGCTTGGGGAGGAACAGTGAGGAAGACTTTGCTGCTGAGGGGTCCTGCTTCTACTATGGTCCCACATAGATGGTGATGAGGGAGAATTGCAAGCCATTGAATCACTGTTGTTTGGGCTATGCTCCAAGCCGGGACCCTCACCGTTCTTGTAAAGCTTCTTGAATTTTGACCTGCGGTTCTGGAACCAAATCTTAACCTGAAGAGCAGAAGTGAGAAAAGAATTATTAAATTACTGCAAATTATGAAAACTTAGAGAAATCTTTTCTTTTGAAGTATTTTGTGTGAATTTACCCTAGGATGCTGAGAGTTTCAAACTTTTTTAAATGAACATTTCATAATTGTATATTTTTTATGGTACTTTCTAAAATTCCTAGTTCATACAATAGAAGGTCCACCTGCCTTAAGTAGATACATCTCAACAAAGTGTGCTCGGAAGTGGAGCACTATACTTGGTAAAGACTCATAGGTATCATCATCGACAGCTTGATTTCTTAAAATTCACAGAAAGAAAGAGAATAAATCTTATGGACTTTAGGCTGTCTTAGTCCTTTGTCAAAGCATGATGCTATTGACATATCGCTTACAAATGTATTTCCTGAGTGATGCTCAAAACTCTCAATTTTGCTGTAATGACAATTTCTGTAATGACTATCTCTCCCCAAAAGAGATCTAACAGAGACCAGATTTTCTTCACAGATATCTTTTGTATTTAATAATGAATTTGGGGCAACATGGAGGTTTTAGGTTTTTTCGACCATGGAAAACATCTGCATGGAATTTGCATATTCCCCTTGATTGATGTAACCCCACAATATAAAAGCATCCTGATGTCTGAAATGGCTTCCTATGAAGTTAGACTTTGTTAAGCATTGGATAAAAAGATGAGTGGATAGACATAGCGGCCAGGGCATGAGGCAACACTGTCCAAATTGGAACTGCAGGATCAGCAGACTGTCTTTAATGCCCTTTTTCCTATTTGGACTGACATCTAGACACTGACAGATCCTGTGTATATATTCACTTGGTGTTCATGTGTTTCTGGGAAGTGTTTTGCTTTCTCTCTAGTTCCTTCCTACCCCCACACTCGCTCTACACCTCTGTCCCGATTTTCCCCCGCCCTGTGACTCATCCCAAGCTCTTCTCCAAAAGGACCAAACCCAGTTTCACAGCAACATTGTGTTTTGTAAATTGGTATGAGGAAGCCTCAGGATACCACCTCCCAGACCATAAACACCCCACCCTGACATCTCCCACCCTTTACAATACCTCAGTTGACTTTTCTACAAAAATATTCATTATGCAAGTAGGTAATCTTAGTTACAACACTTGCCCAAATTTTTAGCTAATTTCCCAAAAATTATTGCAAAATTAATCAAAATTGGCGTGCAGTAAGTCTATTTATTAATCGAAATCTGCCCGCAATTTTTTCTAAAATCAACTTGAGTGCCATAACAATCTTATGCCAACAAAATCTGATCGTCTTAGACATCAGGTTTTTGTTGGTATATGATTGTTATGGCATTGCCCAATGTCTGAGTCCTGAGCCACATGATTATCAGCAAACATTAAACAAATGTTGAGCTCAACCGGATTAGTCGATCATCTGATGTGAACACAGGTCTCCGAACTCTATACTGAATCAATTAATTGGGATAAATTAAAATTGGTCCAAAACATAATTTCACCACTATGAGGAACTACTAAATTTCAGTATCAAAAATATATTCTCACATTATTTAGCTGGGCACAGCCAGTGGAGGACGCATCTCTGCTATCCTCTGGGATCCAGTGGTGCCACCTGTTATACCCCACCAGCCATGTTTCTACACCTGGTGACACATTTATTTTGTATAGGCTTCATTGCTGCCTATCTTTGGATGATCTATTTCTGATGGCTTTAGACATCAAATTTTTGTTGAAATTAGTTGTTTATGGCACCGTCTAATTTTAATGACACCGTCGTCAAAACATTTCTCCTAAAAAATAATTATTTTCACCAGAGGTAGGCCTCATTCACACATCAGTATTTTTTGATCAGTATTTCATCATTATTTGTATGCCAAAACCAGGAGTGTCCTCCAAAACACAGAACAGGTGTCAATCTTTCAATTATAGATTTTCTCTGTAAGTTCCACTGATGTGTGAATGAGGCTGTAAGTTGTATTAGTCACTTAGCCCCTTCTAATTCAGTAGGGAAACATGTATGCTTATCTTTACTTTTTTTTTCAAATCTGTATAATTAAAAATATATATTTCTCCTATTTCGAAAAATCTGATTAATAATTCAGACATCAGTTTGAATGGATCGAGTTTTGGAACCACTCAATCCTAGTCATGCTAAGTATTTAAGGCAACATAATAGGGGTTAATATTTTTTTGTTGTTGTTAGGTGGAGGGAGTTATTTACAAAAAGAGATAGCAATAAGACTCAATTAAAGGAACCCTCTGGGCAAAAACTGATAAGCTTCTTATGCTGCAGATGCCCGAGGGGGTGGCAAAAACAGTGATTCAAAGTACACCAAAGAGAGAGTCCATGCTTCTGTCTCAGGCCCTATTTTAGGCATAATATAGTGTATCCATTTTGCTTGGAGTGTTTTTATTTTATAGGGCAAAAAACACCCATCAAGTAACCAGCACCGTTTATTCTTGTGCCAAACTGTTTTACTTTTATGCATAGGATTGCAACATACTCCGTTATGTTACTACATATTTGAGCAAGACCAAGGCTCTTGAGATGTATCTGCATGTCATAGTGCCACACTCTTATCTTTCTGAATGTTATGTGGCCATACTTGCCGGTACACAGCATTGTTTATTGCCCTGTTGCACGGTGTGTAATTTTATACTCTTGTATGTTATTACCTGTGTCTGTGTTAGTCCCAGCTGAGCCGCCAGTTCTGCTCTCTCAGGTAGCGCCAAGTATTGGGCCTTTTGGAAACGTCTCTGGAGTGCTGCCAGCTGGTAACTAGAGTAGATGGTTCTGGGCTTTCGGACCTTTTTCGGTTTTCCGTTGACCATTCGCACCTCTGTTTCTGGTTCCTCCTTTATGGAAACTACAAGGAAGATGTAGGGCAGTTGAGAATTGAAGCACCAGATTCTTGTTGACTCTTCAAACTGTACCAATAACCAATATATGGTATGTCCATATAGTTGACCTCACCATGCAACCTTTAATGTCTATGCGTCAAATGGGCCCATCTCACTACTACTTTCCAAGAAGAGAGTTAGGCCAAGATAAGTGCCAACCAACCTATTACAGTTGATTATTTTCTTAAAAAATGAACAACCTACCTTATATTCTCTATATATCTATACTTATATACTCCATTGCCTACATCTCAAAGACTTTTGGTTCTTGGTCACTCATTACTAGTTATTGTACCTTCTACAAATGCTAACTATCCACGGGTTATATCAGCATAAGAAGTCTCATCTTCTTCTTTATATTGCATATTTTATTTCTTCTTAAGTTGTTCTGAAATCCTCCATTCGTTCTCTATATATCTTAAGGAACGACCACCTACCAATCTCCATTACTACTACATCTCTATATGCATTTCTTTCCACTTGACCTATGACATCTTAATATCATCTGCCACTTTCTGTATAGCTGGTATTGTACCAAGCAGAAAGAAAAAACGGAGTAACCATAAACCACGAAATAAGATAAAAGCAAACAAATTTTATTTATACATCATCATAAAATATCAAATACATATATTATAGAGGTCATGCGGATACCAAGGAGGAACAAGCAAAAACGGAGGGGCAGACTGTAATTACAGGCAAAAAAGGAACACCCAGTATGGATCAACATTGTAAAATACCCACTTTTTGAATCCAACTGGATGAGTGTGGAGAAAGTGCTTTGTGCGTGAGAAATAAAGTGCCAGAAGAAATCACTCTTTAATCAGATCCTGCGTAATGCTGCATATTTCTCGCTAAATAAATCACTACCATGTCACAACGATGCAGACTGCCACTTACCCGTGTCTATGTGAGTTGGAGTGCCCCACGCAACCCCGACGCGCGTTTCGCCACGGCTTTCTCAAGGGGAGGTGTTTCAAAGCTGGTATTGTAGCATACTTATTTGATTGTGCTTTAAATACATAATTCATATCTTTGTGCAGTCGGAAATCCTAACTTTATACAAAGTTAACGTGTTACACTTGATTTAAAGTATGTGCGCCTCCTATCTATTTATGGCTGTTTAGACCCTTTGAGTCCTAATTGACCCTGCCTGTCTTGAATAATATTCAAGTGCTACTGGTCATTGTCTCAGTATATCTTAGGGGCACATCTGTCTACCATCTTATCTCAATTTTAAGCTTATACAGTTTTGCCCTAGGCATGGGCCTAGCAAGCCTCAATGGTGACTACACATCTGATATTAGTCCAAAAGACCTAAACCATGGAGTCTACATAGAGATTGAGTCTTCTTCCCTCTACAAAAGTCTATTGTTTGACATCTATTCTTTAGCAGGGTCTACTGATCAAAAGGCTCTTGAAAAGAGGGGGTATAACAGCAAATAAAACCCTAAAGGTACCTGGAATATCCTAAATATCTCCATTTTTTTGTAGACAGTAAACTTCTGTAATACTTGTAGTTTGGAATCACATTACATGGAAAGACATAAAAAGATTTGCGTTTAAAAATATATATTAAATCTGTGCCATGTCATATATCCACCACTGTTCACCACTGTAAAACATTGGTTAGTTATTGACATGAAGCCACTATGTGGGAGAAGCATTATAGCGATGCTCTGCAGACAAGCTTCATTTGGCTTTATGTAACCATTTATGTCCATCACCCATAACCAAAGGATAATTTAACATTTTGTATAAAGGCTGCGCCAATATCCGCAGAAGGTAAAAAATGACTCAAGGTGAAATTTTCATGCTAAACCAAACATGAAGGGCAATAGGAACCCAAATTATTGTCTTATAGATGTCTCATGGACAGAAATTGAAGGGTCATCTAGATATTCCAGGTATGCATGGATCCTTTAAGTTAATGATAACACTGAGAGCCAAAATGCTGGTAGAGACAGTCAGCTTAGTCATAGACAGCCCGGATATAAGTAGCGACAGTCAACCCGCCTAACTTTAGCCAGAAACAGACAGTCGGGATATAAGGAAGATCAAGTCAGACAGCTTGGTTGTCTTCAACTTTTTGCACTCCTTAGATGTACAGTAGATAGACAGACAGCCTGGATATAGGCAGACAGGTAAACAGGAGCTTGGGATTAGAGAAGAGACAGGAAGGGAGGGACGTGGTGCATCACAGAATATCTGCAGTAAAGGTAGAAATTCACCTTGATTAAAGCGGCAGACAGAAAGGCAGCAAGAGCTCTATAAGCCCCTCTCCTCCTAAGCTTCTGTCAGTCACACACAGGAATGGAGCCTTTATAATGATGAAAAACATCATCGATGTAATGATGATGTCTCATATAAAGCCAACTAAGCTTCTCTGAAAAATATCCCAAACATCTATAGCTTAATTTTTTCCCCATAACTGCATAACATGGAAATTAAAATTCATTAATAATTTTTTTAGCTATAATAAAAATTAAATTATGGTAATTAACTAACGCATTAAATTAATAATTTACTTTAATTAATAGAAACATTTTAATTTGATGTGAAGCCTCCTTAAAAAAAAGTACAACACATTTGAAAGATCCTTGTTGTCGTTACCGGTCAATGTGCCAGGATTTTAAATTATTTACAGTTTATAAGGGATTTTTTTAGATAGGGATTTTCTGGATAGGCTGTGTTATAATATTCTTCTCCCAATGGCTTTAATAAGAGAAGATTGCAGTAGAGCAAGCTCACTTTTACATGGTCTAGATCACTGGTTCAAAACCTAATGCTGTCCTGGAGTTGCAACACTACAACTCCCAGCATGACTTGACAGTTTATGGCTGTCAGGTCAAGCTTAGAGTTGTAGTTCGGCAACTGCTTATGATCTGCAGGTTGGAGTCCACTGATCCAAACCAAACCTGAAACTATTGGCAAGTGTTACATGTCCTCGTACCGCCTGGGTCTATATGTTAGTTAAATCTATTATATTTTCACATACGTTTTCACTTCATCCCACATAAAAAAGTATAGGAACGACAGATGATCCCACATTCCCAAATCAGAGCCTGATGTGCCCCAAGTATCATAATTGGGCAGAATGATGACTATAGTAAGGGAATAGTGCACAATGTCTTCTTGTGTCTTAAATTTCATTTCTTGTATTTTAGCCTATACATTCTCTATACCTCTCTTTCGTTTCCTCCTATGTGACTTTTTAAAGGTGTTTTTCTTAGTGTTTTTTCTTACTTTTTGCCTTTTTTTCTTTGCCCCTTCTTCCCTTTGCCTTTTCCTGCTGTTCTCTGGTCTTCACTGTTGGCAGCTTCTTGTGTGCCCATCTTTTGTATGATGCCCTGTGACAATGCCCTGTCATTACTCTGCTGTCCTCTCCTTCTTGGGGTCTTCGTTTTGGCCTTCCTCGCTCTATATGTCCCATATCCCAGTCTTATTGCTATCATTGTACATCTTATTTCTATCATTGTACACCTTCTCTATTTCTCCATTACTCCTATAGCCTTGACATAATATCGATCCCTCTTTCAAACAGATATAGCAGAGGCGTTTTTTCCAACTATGTATTATATGTTATCTCTAGTTTTACATAGGACTGCAGATACACATTGTGCATTATTTTGTGTTATTTCTAGTATCACATAGGGTTGCTGCATTATCAAAACATATAGAGATAAAACTTAAGGTAACTGACAAATCGAGCTCTGCTACATCACAAGTGAGTATTTTAGGCTGACAT
The DNA here is from genome assembly GCA_009801035.1 of Oophaga pumilio. NCBI lineage: Eukaryota > Metazoa > Chordata > Amphibia > Anura > Dendrobatidae > Oophaga > Oophaga pumilio. The sequence continues at coordinate 64,816 of VIAB01013531.1, forward strand.
CTAATGTCATTACATATAAAGGGGTAGATGTCAGCACCCATCTCTACATACCTGATTCTGGAGCCGGAGGTTCTCGGTAATGTCCATAGGAGCGGTATCCACCTCCATATTGATAGTCGTCCTTGGGCATAAAGCCTTCAGATCCCACTAGCCCACTCAGGTTGAATTGAGGATGATGGTGGTAGTTGTACGGATTGAGTGACTGAGAATACCCCTGGCTCTGGTAGTATTCGTGTTGGCTGGCGGCCATCGGACCACTGTAGTAGCCCATGTCCGTGGCAGTGGACTCGGGTAAGGTGGGTGAGTCCTTGGAGTGGCAACTCAAAGAGGTGCTCAGGTCGGTTAATACGGCCATTTTCTTCTCATAGGTCCCACTCATGTTATGTAAGAAAGATGAGAGATCCCAAAAGACCTTCACATACACATCCCTGCCGAGCCCTTATGCACTTCTCCCAGTACAATAAAACCAAACCAAAGCTCCACAGACCAGTTCTACTCCATAATTATAGGGTAGAGAAGGGAGGGTCTCGCATTCCTATTGGCTCCAGGAGGAAAGCCTTCCAGGCAAAACAGATTTCTAAACCAGCTCTATATTTATGGCTCAGCTTCATGTCAGCGCAAAAAGGAAAAAAACACACAAATACACATGCACACACACACACACATATATATATTCTCCATATATTTATTTATTTGCACTGTATTCTCCAGTGCAAATGTGTACATAGAGTGGCAACAGGTTACTGTATTGCGGGGGCTGCAGGAAACCTCTGCCTAAATATACACTGCATCCAAGAATAAATGAACTGACAGATGTAGCAGAGCTGGAGTTGTTTAACTGCTCCTTTTTTTGGTTTATGGTGAGTTATGGTTGGCCTGCAGTCCTATGTAAAAAGTACGCAACATATTATTTCAGCATGATTTTACTGACTCGGCTCTGCTACATAGTTGCTGAAATGAATATTTACATATTTAGAGGCACATATATGTGGGTGATAATGCACACCTAATAGCATATATAAGTGTATTAATCTGGCAATTGTTTTAAGTACAGAATAGGAGCAATTAATACACAGCTATAATATAGCTCCATGTACGGACCCCACCTGGAACCTTATGGTAATTATTTATTAGACTTGCTTATATAGCGCTAACATATTCCGCAGCGCCTTACAGAGATTATCATCGCTGTCCCCATTGGGGCTCACAATCCAAATTCCCTATAAGTATGTCTTTGGTGTATGGGAGGAAATCAGGGAACATGCAAACATGTGGAGAACATACAAAATCCTTGGTGGGATTTGAATCCAGTGCTGCAAGTTAACAGTGCTACCCACTGAGCCACCCTGCAGCCTTGTAGATACATGAGGGTGATCATGTTGTGACCCTAATCTGTAGCCAAACTCTACTGTCCATACATTTTCTTTGTCACCTGTAACAAAAAGACTGAGCAGAGAGAGCCAATGAAAATATGCCGATAATTATCAAATAATACAGAATCTCTGAAAATTTGCCCCTTTAAAAACCTACCTTTAGGGTATGTGCACACGTAACAGTATTTGGTGCAGACATTTCTGCATCATTTCTGTGCTTATTGCCAGGAAAAACGTAAAACTGGTGCTTTTTTTGCAGCGTTTTGATGCGTTTTTTTACCTGCCCTTTTGGTGCAGATTTTTCCCCACTCATTAGTATGGGTGAAATCTGCAGCAAAAAGCTGAAAGAATTGACATGATACAGATTTAGTTCTGCAAGTCAAAAATAAGCAACTAGGAATCCTTCAGGTTTTGTGACTAATCAGCACTGAAAAACGCTATGTGTACACGCCGCCTAATACTTCACGAGGCACGATTGTGTGAGGCGGGGGTGCACATATTTTTTTCTACAGGACATAGCATGCTCACAGCAGTGTCTGCAGATAAGGTGGGGGTCAGACTAGCCATGAGGCCGGGGATTGTCTACATACATGAAGCTATTTTAGCATATGAATGGTATGTACCTGGGTGTACAAGTTATTGAGCCAGACCTGTACACTGTAAAAATGGCTGTAGGGCTACAGAGGTCTCCATGGACTCCACTGACAACATTCTGAGAGCGTTGTGAAATGCAGATATAAGTACATGAATATCCACTACACAACTATATTCACACATATAATGTGGGGCACTTATTACTCATAATGCAGTGAAAAAGGAATCCTGTCTGAGAATAAATTCTTAAATTGCTTCAACTTAGATAAATGCCCACTTCTAGCTCAATTGATCACTTACCGTTTTGTGTATACAGCGCCTATTCTGACCTTTGCATCTCCATGGGAAAGGAGTACAAGCACCCCTCTTTTACCTTCTGTGTGTTAGCAAAACAAGGGGTCAGGTAGATGAAAAACAATAAATGATTTAGAAATCTGACTACAGACGGTTTGTTTGTAGTCTGTAACCATGGAGACACATAAGCCTGCTGAGGAGCTGTATATGCAAAATGGTAGATATTCATTTAAGACTACATAGTTGGAAAGTGGGATCAGAGGCTAAAATTTGTGACTTTTATCTTCCACAATCCTGGTGCCCAGCTCTTAGTGAATTCCCACCAACATATTCACATTTATTTCCACTAAGCAGAAGAGCTTACAATCTAATGTTCCTGCTTATGGGCATTACTATGTAATAAAGAGCGACATATATACACGGCGCTTGCTGGGAGCGGATGTATAAAGCGAGCTCAAGATGGTGGACTACTGATGGATTACCATGATGAAGCCAGGGATCTGATGAAAGCTGTGGCTTGTGTTCAAAGGAGAAATTTCTGTAATGATACAGTATCTAGTATAAGTGATTGGACGATTGTACAGTAGGTTCAAGTACAATTAAAATAAAATAAAATTTCAAAGCACCCTCATTTTTCTACTATTAAAAATAAACATATAAAAAATTATATACAGTATATTTGGCATCGTTGCATCCATAAACATCTAATAATAATCTATCAAATATAGCATTAATTAATCCAATTGGTAAAAAGTATAAGAAGATTAAAAAAAAATCAAAATTGCACTTTTTTTTTGGTGGTTGCAACTCAGCACGAAAATGCAACGAGATGAAATAAAATCATCATATTTACTACAAAATAAAAACATCAGCTCAGGGCAGAAAAAAAGTCCTCACCGAGCTAAATCAATAAAAGAAATCTAAATGTTACCGGTCTTGGAGAATAGCAACACATATTTTTTTTCCTTTTTCGATTTTTTTTTGTCTCACCATTTAAATAAAAACACAATATGCAAGTTTAGTATTGCTGTAATCGCATTGATCTGGTAAATCATGTGGGTGCGTTATTTTTACTGTACAATGAACTTCATAAAAAAATAAATAAAAATTGAGGAAGTGCATTTGTTTTGGTTGTTGTTTATTTTTCCAATTTCACTACACTTGCAATTTTTTTCTGTTTCCCAGTACATACCATGTGAAAATGGATGGTGTTATTGACTATGTCGGCAGAAAAATAAAAAAGGTATAGCTCTTGTAAGAAGGCAATGAAAAAGTATAAAAATGAAACATTGCCTGGTCCTTAACAGGGTTAAAAAAACAGTGAAATATGAAAATATGGAAGAACTGTAGTAGACATGACTCCAGAAGGACTCCGCTGCTACGTATCTATATGGTGTGAACAGTAAGCTGTAAGTATGAAATCTGTAAGAATTCTCCTCTCTGTGGGTCTGCTGCCCTCTAGTGGTAGAAGTCCCACATAACACAGAACAACCTAACAATTCCTTTGGATACATAGTAAAACGCGTCATACTGGACAGGAAAGATAGCATTAGCTATCCATGGTTATAGTTTCTTTATGTTTTAAGGTTAAAAGTAGACACAAGTCCATCAAGTTCAACCTATAGCCTAACTTCCAATATTAGTGCCCAGGAGAGGACACACTGGAGAACAGTAAATAAATCACTGAAAGGGCTTGTACCCATCACCGTGAAAAAAGGTCCGATTTCGGTCCAGAAAAGTCGGACAAGTGTCATGCGTCTTTCATGAGAGTAAAATCCGATTTTAACACCAAGCATCTCATTTACATCCGAATGCGATCCGATTGCCATGCGATTTTAACATGAACGTTTACATAGATACAGTAAAGATGTATATCTTTGTACCGTTTACATAGAGCAATTCGCTGTCATTTACACATCGTTTTCCAAGGAAATATTCTTCAAGGTGTATATATATATAGAGAGTTTTTTTAGTAAATAGATTCCTTTTAGAATGAAAAGCGGGCAAGTCATCTGCCGCATACAGTAAAATCACAGCGTGCCCCGACAGAATAGATATATACACATAGAATAGAGCTATAAAGATGTCAGTGACATATATAATTATTACAGTGCTTGTGTAGATTACTGGACATGTATTTTATTACTTACTAAATTATTTTCTGAATGTGGGATCCCCCGACATTTTATTAACCAGCAGATAGAAAGCGGACAGCTAGGGGCAGATGTTAATAGTTAGGGAAGGGGATAATACCCATGGAGCTTCCCAGTATATTAATATCAGCTTACAGCTGTATTCTTAGTCTTTACTGGTTGTTAAAATGGGGGACCCACGAAAAAAAATGATGTAGGGTCACCCTATAATTAATAACCAGCAAAGGCTAGACAGAAAGCTATGGGCTGATATTAAGAGCCATGGCCCCCTCACAGACTAAAAACATCAGCTCTAGGCCACACCTGAGAAAGCACATCCATAAGATGTGCCAATTCTGACACTTAGCCTCACTTTTCCCACTTGTCCTAGTATGGTGGCAAGTGAAGTGACAGTTGGGGGGGTTGGTGTCACCTTTGTATTGTCAAGTGACTACAAGTCCAGAGGTCAGTAATGGTGAGACGACTATAAGAGGACCCCATTGCTAACCCCATTGTCAGACTGTATAAAAAAACACACACCCAGAATAAAGTCCTTTAATTGAAAGGATGACTCAGACTCATTTAATTAATCTAAATTAAACCATACTCACATCCACTGAAGCCAATGTCCCTATAACAGAATTAAAATAATAAACAACCATATTCCTCACCTGACCGCCAAGAAGATAATCCATTTGTCCCGCGACGCGTATAGCTCTGCTACATATAGATGGCAAGCAGCACTGTTGCATGATGTGACTATACAGCCTGCTATACAGCAGAGACACTGAATTCTGAGTGCTTGCTTAGCTCAGTGACTTGCG
>VIAB01013533.1:28963-43263 GCA_009801035.1 Oophaga pumilio
GCGGAATATGTTGGCGCTATAGAAATAAATTATTATTATTATTACATGCTACAGCAGGGCCGGGCTGGGTCTGAAAAGCAGCCCTGCCACACAGAGTTTACCAGCTCATATACCAATAAGTGTTGTCACAAAATCGTAGACACCAACAGGTTGTGTCAACTTTTGCTTTTCTTGTTACCCCATTTGCCTAAATGTGTTGGACAACTACCTTACATATGTAAGCTGCAGTGATCATATAGTGAATAGACACCAGTTCATCTCAGACGGCCATCAGACTATCAAACTGCAGATTGTGATAAAAAAATATGGCACTGATCAGACAAATTCACAGGCAGAATATAGCACATAATAAAGCTCTCCTGACATATCTGTTTTAGTAATTACTGATATATATTTCATCATTATTGAAGTGAAGGAGGCCTAAGGCTGGATTCACACATCTATGTGTAAAGGTCTGAGTACAGGAGATGAGTCTACTGTCCTGAGATTTGCAGTCTCACAAATTAGGGTGTCAAGAAACCTGCAGCCAATCTGTAAATGATGGTCTGTACTCTGACCGCGATAAACTGATGTGTGAATAAATTGTCACAATTCTTCGCGTGTACCAACATTCTGGCAGTGTACCATTATCCCTCATGATATGAGACTGTGTAAGAACACATCCCATTAAGAAGGGGTATGGTGATGCCCAGTTGTGAATTAGATCTAGGCTACACTTTTTGAATTGCTATGTATTGATTTTAACCATTGAGCGGCAGCTGAAGTATGTTAGATTTCATGCCATTAACAAATGTCTCAGCACCGCAGCTGTAACTCCATGGGTGAAAACAGTCCTGTGCATCGCAAAAAGTCTTCACATAGGAGAAATCACAGAGGAGTCTGTCGACACTGAGTAGATGCTCAAGAATTGCTATCTCATAGGCTCCACTCAAGTGACTGGTAACTAACTAACAAGGGATTCTGTAAAACATTTGCATCCGATTATCAGTTGGCATACGTAGATTGATAATTTCCCGATAGTGTGCAAAAAATTCAATGTTATTTGGTTGTATGGGGACAGAACAATCTGTAAGACCTGTAAGGGAGCACGGACCAGTTGGTGCTTGTTAAGGCCTTGCTCCTCCTTCTGACAACAGTGTTTCATCAGTGAGTTTCTGCTACGAAAAAAAAAAAGACAAAACAAAACATTACAAAGCTTCTCTTAGCCAATATAATGTTAATCGCGGATTGTACACTGATGTCATCCGTATGCTGAAAGATACGTTCACGGACACATAGACTTGTATGGGTGATTTTCATCCACGACTCTGATCAAAAACAAACGTGTCTCTGTGTCTCCCCGACATGTAAGCAGCCCTTTAGACTATACTGGGCACGTGGTCTATCTGTAAAAAATAAGGAGAGAACCCATATGTGAAACACGGACGTCTGGATGAGGTTTAAAGTATAAAGTGGACGAACGCTATGTACACATGTCGTTTCTTCATTAAAATATTTAATTAATTATATTTAACAGTAATTTATTTAAATGAGCATCGACTTCATCAGGAGGTATGGGTTCTAGTATTTCTAGTTGTAAATAGGATTGTGTCTGCGCTCTCCAGAGTATGACACAAATGGTGGTGAATAAAATTGTAGATTTAATGACAACGGGTTTCAGAGTACACAGAAAGAGTCAGTGGAGTCTGAAACCCGTTGACAGTAAACCTATAATTTTATTCATCACCATTTGTTTCATACTTCGGAGAGCACAGACACACTTCCAAACCTGCTATTTAAATCTACTTTGTCCATGGAAGCTGCTGAATCTGGTATAAAGGCTTTATAAGTGTTGCATCTTATACAACCACATAAGGTGAGCAGTTCTACCTTTAATTATCGACTTTTAAACGTGGGTAAGACCCTGTTCCGCTCCTGCATTTCTTTACATTAGTATTTCTAGTGGCAGACAGCTCCACTTCCACCTGACCCACAACATGTCTCTCCCCATGGTAAGAACATTGTCTATAAACTTACCACATACCCCCTGTAGGTGCTGAGTGTAAACTTTGTTATAAATGTTTCACACATTCAAAAATACTCATTTATAGCAAACAAGAAAACCATATTGACAATTAGCCATGGTGAACGGGCCTGAATGCTGTAGGAATACCCAGCAAATGTGCTTCCGCCATGAATCGGTGCATCTTTCAAGGGATTGTGAATATTTGTGAAAATGACGTTTTATCAGCAAAAACTGCATATAGACATTAACAATATTTTGAAATCTGCACTACCACGCTTTGGTACTACAAGACAACCGAGTGCCGCTCACAAATAAAGGCAATGCAAGGGTGTGGTTACAGTCGCAGCTCACTATGAACTGAAGCCATGGCGGCCACTTCTGTTTGACTGAAAGCCGGAGGAATAAATTTCATTTTCTCCAGCTAGCCGGGCTTTCAGTGCAGTATCCAGGTAGCTTTACAATGCTATTTACCTGCAGATTAGCCCCATATCTGCAGGCTAATAAAGTTCATTGACATAACAATTTCCTTTGGACAACCCCTTCTAAAACCCTATGTTTTTCCCCCAGTAAAATGATAATCCCTTTACTAACCTCCAGTGCCAGCGCCTTTCCAGCGGTATCAGTACTGGTCTTCCTAGGAATCGCATGACATTGTTATATCCCTGAAGCCAATCGGGGATTGTGCGACATAACAATGTCACGTGAGCCCCAGAAGAACCAGTGCTGACAGTGCTGGAAAGGCATCAGAGGTCAGTAAAGATGTTATCATTTTTGGGGGGAAACAGAAATTCAGAAGGGGTTGTCCGAGTAGTGACCAATCGGAGATAAAGGCTGAAACACAGAGGACAGGAATATGTCACTTTTCACAGTGTGTGCTGTATACTAACTGAAAAGGATTTATCACTAAGAGATTAACATTGCCAGATTAGTCTGGCAACTAAGAACCTCACTGTCTATGGACAATGAACGAACCCAGAGAGCCTTGTGAGGCGGGGTTATCTTCCCCAGCTCTGCTTAATTCGAAATCTAAAAACTCTGATTGTATCAGAACCGCTGCACCCAGTAATCTAATTGATACATCACTAGATTCAGGGTCTCTTTGCCTACATCAGGTTGATCTCAGATGAGCTACCCAAAAATTTGCTGACAGGTTCCTTTTGAGAGGCACACACCTCTTATTGAATACTTGTGTATCTTGCAAGTGCACATCTGTGGACTGGGGTAAATTTTATGGCATAACGTACTCCGCTGCTTGTCATGAATTAGACAAGCTGCGGCATCTTACCCCCATTCTACCTCAGCTCCTCCCACTTTGGCAGACCTGGATGAAACGGGCGTGAAAATGCCAAAAGTTGCAATATTTTTGCACAACCTCAAGTTGTGCAAAACGTTTGAGACTTATCAGTGTTTTACGCCATATTTATTGCTGAAAACACTTTAAAAAATTGGAGCCTATGTGTCTTTATATCCTAACATCTCCATATACTGTACCATAAAATTACATGAAAATTTAGAAAACTATGTAATTTATAAAACATAAGAGAGGCTGATGTGCAGCTCCTAAGCTTCTCCTGCTCACACTGTCCCGAAACCTCCCCGGCTCTCTCCTCCTTGTCCCGGCCTTGAATACAAATAGACTTAAAGGGAATCTGTCACCCTAAATTGGCAGGATATTTAAATGATGGCAGTCAGGTCAGATGGGTGGTGTTTTAGGTACTTGCCTTAACATGTTGTTCGCCGCTGTCTCCATTATTTCTGGGAATTGTAGTCGTTGCCTTCCATATAACGCGCCTGCGCATTGCAATCTGCAGGCAAAGCATACTGCGCGTGCGCAATTCAAGATCGCAATGCGCAGGCACATTATATGGAGGGCAACGACTACAATTCCCAGAAATAATGGAGACAGCGGCGAACAACATGTTAAGGCAAGTACCCAAAACACCGCCCATCTGACCTGACTGCCATCATTTAAATATCCCGCCAATTTAGGGTGACAGATTCCCTTTAATGCTGTAACTTTCCTTTGTCCTGTCTCTGCCATCAGAGAGAGATCTTCAGTGCTGGCAGGAGACGCCATGTTGTTTCCTTGTGCCTTACATGGACATTTTAATTGCTTGAATAAATTTGGATTACTTTTACCGAACAAGAAGCTGGAAAACCTATCTTTTTTACATTGCTTGTCATGCTCGTCAGAGCGTATTTCCCTGCTTCTTGGACCTACATATACAGTGAGCTGGCTTCTCCTTTTTACACATTTGCACTTAAGAACTCTCCAGCACTTTGTTTTCATCCATTTCTGGGTGCTTCTTGAAGCATGTTTGGGGTTATTGTGCTGCTGGAAGAGCCATGACCTAGCTGTCTGAGACTGTGCACTACATTGCAACCCAAAATTCTTTGGTAATCAGATTTCATGATGCCTTGCACATAGTGATGAGCATGCTCGAAAGTTGCACACAGTCAAGGCACACAGTGCCAGAAGCAGTAAAACAACTCCACAACATCTTTGATCCTCCACCATATTTGACTGTAGGTACTGTGTTATTTTCTTAGTAGGCCTTGTTTAATTGTTTTGGTAAACACTAGAATGATGTGCTTTACCAAAAAGCTTTATCTTGGTCTCATCTGTCTACAAGACACTATCCCAGAAGGATTTTGGTATATTCACGAACATTTTGGCAAACTGCAGTCTAGCTTTTTTGTGTCTCTGTCAGCAGTGGGGTACTTCAGGGTGTCCTACCATAATGTTTCATTTCATTCTAATGTCGATGGATAGTTCACGCTGACACTGATGCACCCTGATCCTGCAGGACAGCTTAAATTTCTTTGGAACTTAATTGGGGCTGCTTATTCACCATCCAGACTAACCTGCTTTGTAATCTTTCATCAATTTTTCTCTGCCGTTCACGTCCAGTGCGATTAGCTACAGTGCCATGGGTTGTTAACTTCTTGATTATGATGCACTATGTGGACAAAGGAACATCAAAATCTCAAGATTGATTTTTGCTATTGTTCAACAACTTTTGTTCTCAAGTCCTCAGACAGGTGAATTTGAACGAGCATCACATGCTTGAAACAAATGTATTTACCCACAATTTTGGAATGGTGCCAACAATTTAGCGAAATGATGTCCAATTTGCCTTTTTTTCTATTTTTTTGTGTGTTTTCGATACACACAAAGGAGATAAACTTGTGTATAAGAATTATGTGTAATTGCAATAATTTTCTTGGAGAAATACTTTATATTTTGGAAGAATTTCAAGGATGACAACACGTTGTCATGACTGCATATACATTTTAGAGTTATATATGTATTATTCGACAACTTCTGCAAATTTTCCCCCAAAAAATTAACTTTGCCATAAATAAATTTGCACGAATTTCAATACTAGAAATATTACAATTGCTTGGAAAATACACGTGAAGGAGATGAGAGAAATAAAGGTTCACACTGACCATAAGAGCTTACACTCTACAAAAGGGGGTGACTTAACCCAGTGACTCCGGGGATGAAAAATTACTCTGCCGTACAAACTGTGCTCTACTGGAAACCACTGATCTGTGATGGCCCCGGTACTGACCCACACCGTACAAGGTGCGATAATATGCTAGATGTCATGGCTGTAGGACATTATGGGATGGCCCACACAGGTACGCAAAGTTAAGTTTGCCCACTGATATTTCAGCAGTGTTCAGAATGATGCTGGGCCTTCATACAATAACAATGCATCAGTTGGTCTTCCACACAGTTTGGCTACATTCCCACAATGAGCTTTTGGTGCATTTTTGATGCTGCAGAATTTCTTCACCTATTATTTTAATTAGGAGACTTGCATTTTTTCATTGCATTTTGTGTGCATTGTTTAACATGGGTTTTTACTTTTGACGCTGCAATTTTTATCTCTGTTTAGTGTGTTATTCTTCAAATAAAGCTGCTTTATTTTTGATACTTTTTGTTTTTTTGTTTTGACAAAGCTTTATTTCAATACTTAGACGTGGATTACATGTGTTTTTGATGTGTTTCCTAGGTGGAAATGCACTAAAAACTCATGTGCAGTTTTTTCTGCAGATTTTCCGCATCTAATGTAACTCTATGGGGAAAATCCGCACTGAAACTCAGTGTACCCGCAAGAAAAAATGACATGTTGCTGATTTGAAAAAATGCACCGCCGGTCAGCATTAAAAAGACGTAGAGTGCACATAAGACTTCTATAAATCCCATCCACTTTTCTAAAACTAAAAGATGATGCATATTTGATGCAGCAAAAACACGCAGCTTCAAAAACACACCAAAAGTTCATCGTGGGAACATAGCCTAACAGACCCAGCTTTGTGTCTCCAAATGATAACATTGTCCCCTTTGTGCCCCTAGATAACAATAATGCCCCCTCTTTGCTTCTACGCAATCCTCTGGTTCCTGATCAGTAATCCTCAATGTATAATAAAAAAGGATAGGTCATCAATGTTAAAATAGTGGACAACTTCTTTAAGGATCACATTTAAGAGCTGGATTATTTGAGACACATTTTAAGAGTTTGGTAATGGTTGTCCATTAAATTCATTGGTAATGGATGGAAATTTTTGATTGGGAAGATTGGGATTTATTGGAAAAACATAGATTTCTTCCAGCCTCATTCAGATGAATAAGGTTGGTTTCACATTTGCGTATCGGTGCGCAGCATTTGATCCGCATAGATCCGCATGCATCATGGGTACATATCTTTAACATGGTGTACGCAGGGACATGCATTTGCGTGCGTTTGCATGAGTTTGCGTACGCATGCGTCGTTTCGCTGTGTGCCGCAGTGTCTGGCGAACGCAACATGTTGCATTTTTGAGGCGTCAATCATGCGCAGTCATCCTCATGTGGATGATTGCGGATGGAGTGCGTCAAAACAGCGCATTACTGTCTATGGGAATGCATTGGTACGCAAGGACATGCATATGCATGCGTTCGATACGCATGCGTACTTCAGAATGAGCAGGTCCAGGAACAGGTTTCAGCCACCCCCAAATCAAAGCTGTATAAAAGGAAGTGTGGAAACTGCAAGGCCACTACTTTCAAGATTCTGGATCTGACAACAACATTGGCTATATAAGTATAGTACTTTGTACTAATTATTTTTCTGTTCCTTTTAGACTGGTTGTCTCCTGGTGCTGCTGTCTGTCCTGGTGCTGCCGTCTGTCCTGGTGCTGCCATCCTGGTGAGGACAACACTGTATATGTAAGTATAGAAGCTTTGAAAATGTCTGTCTCACTGCTTTTTCTGTTCCTTGTAGACTGGTTGTCTCTCCTGGTGCTGCCGTCTGTCCTGGTGCTGCCGTCTGTACTGGTGCTGCCATCTCTCCAGGTGCTGCCGTCTCTCCTGGTGCTGCCGTCTCTCCTGGTGCTGCCATCTCTCCTGGTGCTGCCGTCTCTCCTGGTGCTGCTGTCTCTCCTGGTGCTACAATCTGTCCTGGTGCTGCCGTCTGTCCCTGTCCTGTGCTGACTGCTGTGCTGTTGGACCACTGCCTGTAATGTAAGTATTGTTGTCCATTGTGTTTTTAATTTTTTATTTTTTTGGGCTCTTAACAAGTTTAATTTTTCTTATCTGTTCTTTTCTGTAGTATTTCACTTGACTGCTGACTGCTCTTAAACCATGTCCTCAAGTGAAGAAATGACTTCTTCCCAGGGTGGACATGACACCGATTATGTAATCACATTTGCTATACTGATTGGTATGTATTGACTAGCAATACTATGCATGTGTTAAATCATGCATTCTATACAGGTACCTTGCAGTGATGAAGAGCAGGAGCAGTCGAGTGGAAATGAATCTTCCCAGGGTCATTGGGCTCATGTGTCTCAGGAGGAAAGCCGGGGTGCAAGTAGTCTTTTCATCAGAGTTCTAATTGAATTTATTTTCAGTTTTACTTAAAATTCTTTTGTTTTATTTGATCCATAGGTTCCACAATGGTAATAAGCCAAACAGGACATTGACAACAAGCAACTGATTAACCTTGGGCAAGAGCGAGCACCGTTGTGGGATACCCGTGATCGTCAGCACTCCAACATTGTTGTGATTCGATGACTCTACGAAGAGGTGGCCAGATCGCTGTTGCATGATTGGGACTGTGCTATGCCACATGCCAGAAATGATTTTGATAAGTATTGCAATGTGGTCTGATGCGCCAGTGAACCTGTAAATGTAGGTGCATTGTTTTACAATTAATTTTTTCCTTTTTTTCCCCTTCACAGTGAAGAGAATAAGAGTCTATTGGCGCTCAATGAAGAATCGCTTCAACAAGTACATGAGAGAGGAGATTCAGGTTAAAAGTGGTGCTGCGCAAAGGCTAAGGAAATACAAATACAACCGTAACCTTGCTTTTCTGAGGTCTGCGCTTGCTCAGCGAACGTGAGTATCTTTTGTGGTGTCTTACTATTATTTAAACTTTGTTTTTTTACTAATGTCTTTCTTTTATTTTCCACACAGAACCTGGTGCAGCACAGCACAACCTGAATCGTCCTCTGTTGAAGCGGCCCCTCATCGACCAGCCACCGAACAGATGCAGTCCCAATCATCCACCGGCGATGGAGCAACCTGGCAGGCTTCACAGGCTGGGGAACAGGCAGCCGGTCCATGTGGTTTTCCCTTCTCCCATCCCTCTGCCTCTACTTTACTTGGGTGTGCTCGCCAGCGGCAGAGGTTCTGGGAGAGGTCAATCATGCCCGAGTTTATGCACTTAAGCTCGGTCTTCCAGGATGGGATTAAGGGGGTTGGTGATAGACTGAAGAGTGGGTTCACCCATGTGAACACACTTTCACAGGATGTCAACAAACGCCTTGAAGCCAACCTTGAGAGACTGGAGAGACAATTTTTTCTGCAATAGAGCGGGACGTGTCAGAAAACCTTACGCCTCAACTCCAGCTGAATGTCATGCAGGCCTGCCAGGCTACTTACAGCCACGCATTACAGCAGCAACAGTCCCAAAGCTACAATCCAATGGCCAGAGGATATTACCAGCAGCCGAACATCTAATTTCCAACTCCCACAGCACCAAACTATCCTCCACCACCACCGCCTCCAGTTCACAGGTCCACCACGCTGCTGAGTTTATCACCCATGCAGCCAGCAGCATCCACCATGCGGCCGAGTTCAGCACCCCTGCAGCCAGCAGCATCCAGGACTCTGCCCAGTCCAGCACCACGCCAGAGGACTGCTACAGAGGCCACCACTCCCACTCGGCCAAGAAAACAAAGGAAAAAAACAAAACATATTCCCACTAGGACGAAGACCCGGAGCCAAAAAACCCTGCCAAAATTGGATCCAACACCTCCACCTTCACCTACCAATGTGTCTCTGTTATCAAATGTGTCACTACCTTCCCTTGTGTCTGTCCCTTCCAGTTTGTCTGTCCATTCCCACGATTCCACTGTGTCATCTACTCCCAATGTGTTCAGTTCCATCCATGATCCAATCCTTCAATTTGTTGCCCCTTCCCCTGTAACCCCTTCCTCAATAACTACCACCCAATCCTCACAGCTCCACACCCCCAAGGTCCACTTCATCTCACCCTCAGATAGACCCCGATCCTAAAACCAATTTTTTTTTGTTAAATAAAATTTTTATTTTGTTTGCACAATATCTGTGGTTTTTTTTTCTCTTTATGCGCTGCCACCGCAAACACACATGTGTGTATTGTATTGTTGAGGGAACTTGTAATTGGTGTTTTACTAGAGGTCTTTTATTATTTAAGTCCGCAAACATTACAGGTACATTTTAACATTACAGGTATATTTTAACATTACAGGTACATTTTAACATTACAGGGGTCTAAGGGGTAAGGTTTCTCCTTGTGGAGAGTGAAATTCCAGCTGTGGCTTGTCAAGATAAGGAAGCTTATTTGCCGTGCAATGCTCCTCTGGGAAATTTAATATGCAAATTGCCTCTTCAGAGAAAAAGAGGACTTGAACTCTACAGCGCCACCTGTTGGAAGTAGCGAATATTACAGGAACATTTTACTTAGCGGCTTAAACCATTCCGTCTTGCCATGCCACACGTCCATTATCAGAAACAAAATAAGCAGCAAACTTATCCCTCATCTGGGCAACTTCCACTGTAGTCCTCAGAGGGTGATCTTGGTAATCCATCAATGTAACAGGTTCCTCAGGTTCTAAGTTGGGTTGCTCTTTTGCCAGGATGTAATTGTGCATAACAATACACGCTTTCACAACCTCATCAATTGTCTCACTTTTTAGATTGATGGCTGTTCCCAAAATGCGCCATTTAGATACCAGCAATCCAAAGGCACACTCCACAGTTCTTCATGCCCTTGTCAGTCGGTAGTTGTAAATCCGTTTGGTGTGATTCAAGTCCCTACTTGAGTAAGGTTTTATGAGGTTGGCACACATTTGAAATGCCTCATCCCCAACCACAACAAATGGCATTGACGGTCCTTCAGTGTTCGGAAGAGGTTGTGGAAAATTGAAATTATTATCATACAGACGTTGGCCCATGTCAGAGTTTTTGAAAGTCTGAGAGTCATTTCCTCTTCCAAATGAGCCAACGTCCATGGCGACAAATCGATATTCAGCATCTGCAATTGCCATGAGAACAATCGAAAAGTAATTTTTGTAATTAAAATACTCGGTTCCACTTCCAGCAGGTTTCATAATCCAAATGTGTTTGCTGTCTACAGCCGCCACACAGGAAAATAACAAATTTCATGGAAGTTTGCAGCATTTTCCAGCCAGAGCTCAGTTGCGAGTTGTCGGAGGAATTCTTGACACAGAACATCACATAAAGCATGGTAGGTGTCTGCAACAATCCCAGAAAGGGTGGACACTCTAATCCAGAATTGAAAATGGAGAGATAAAGTCTCTCCGGTAGCAAGGAATCTGCGGAACAGAAAATGAGAAAAAAAATCAGTACATGACTTTTAGAACAATTATATTAATGATAGGTGTTTTTCAACATTACGTACATCAGGGTCACCAACAGACGTTCCTCAGCATGAATTGCTCGACGGAGTTGTGTGTCCTGCCTGGTTATGGATCCTCGGAAACGTTGCAGCCAGTAATCGAAGCTCTGATCTGACATCCTCGTGTAGTAAAAAAATTTCTCCGGGTTTTCACGCAGCTCGGTGTACAATGAGTGGTAGGCTCCACAGCTCTCTCGGAGTTCAAGGATGGGGTGTTGCCAGTAGCGACGGTCGACGACGTCTTCTCCATCTTTGTCTTCTTCTTTCTTCTTCACAAGTAAAAGCAAAAGGCAAGAGCCAATTTCAATTGTAAATCTAGATTATCATCGAAGCTGTCCATGTCAAGATCCATCTTGCAGCTAGATACAGCAGCCAAAGACAAGGATTTCATCAGTGCAGTGTGTCTATATATATAGAAATCCCATGAGACACGCCTATTGGGTGTCTGATGTCAAGGAAAAGCTACTGTAAAAGCATTGGAAATATCGAATGCATGCGCATAAACAATGCAAATGCAAGCCAAAATGCATGCAAACATGCATCATTTTTTTGCCATCATGCATAAGATAATGCAGTTAAAAATGCTGCGTAAGCACATGCAGATGATACGCTGTGCACACAAACGCTAATGTTAACCTAGCCTAACATAGTTAGGCCGGTTGTCACACTTGCGAGAAACTCACATCAAGACCCGGCACTGCCGCCGGCACTCGGACCGGAGTATGCGGCCGCATAGAAATACATGCAGCCGCACGCTCCGGTCCAAGTGCCGGCGGCAGTGTCGGGTGTTAATGCGAGAGACTCGCACGAGAATCATGTGAGTTTCTCGCAAGTTTGACACCGGCCTGATAGAAACTTCTGCAACAAATCTGCTGCATGACAAATGTTTTAGAAAGTTTCTAACTTCTAGTCCACTGGCGCATTGGCTAATGTGAGTCTTAGAATACACCAAACATAATATATACATGCTCTTGTTTTGACCCAAATTTTGTAAAACTGCCAAAAATGACAGCACATTGAAAATAAATATTTTCAACATATCAAAAAAAAGAAAATTGCCAAGCTTGATATGCCATTTTGAAAAATTTGGTAAAATTTGCATTAATTTCATCATCGTTCCCTATAAGGTTCAGTAATTTTTCTTTCTGACTGGGTTGTTCTTACTGTTCATAATCACAGATAGAAGAGGTGGAAATATGATTCATTTTAACACCTGTTCAAGATCCTTAAACTGAGTTGTTAAATAACATAGAATAAAGACTTTCCAACCATGTTACCTTTGATGAGGTTGTCTCTACTGCAGCGTAATTCTCATTTATAATGAACTTACATTCCCTAAAGCTGCAATCAGTATTAATGAGTATTAAGTTTTAAAGTATCAATAAAGATTCTCCAGGTGTGTATCGAAAATTACCATTGAGTTGAGAGTGATTTTAACCAACAGCCAGCTGTTGTCTGCTACAGACTGGGCCCAGTGCCAGCTCGAGAAACATAGGTGTACGTGGGCACAAATACAGCCTTGTAAGCTTCAGATAATTGTGATGGGCAGAATGATGGAGCTACGCCGATGACATACAGCATATTACTTCAAGAGAGGCAAACCTGACCTGACACTTTCTTACAAATTGTTTTCCAGACCTGATTTCTTCTAATTCTAAGAATTTGTCGTACTTTCTTGTTTCAGATCCTCAAAGATAACATGAGCAAACACAAAAAATAGTTTGTATATGATCTGATTTCTTAAAAGTCACCAGACACAAAACTGGCCAAGAATGAAATAGTTATTGCCCCCTCTGCATTGAAATGAATCACCACCAAAGAATTAGAAAAGCTAGAAAAATTTTTGTGTTGCAAATGTTTTTTTTTTTTATAGGAAAGATGTATATCTTCGTACCATGTTAGCCAGTAGATAGAAAAATATTTAGACTTGAGAGTCCTCAGTGGTTGATACCTTTTAATGGCTAACTGAAAAGATGGTAACAAATTGCAAGCTTTCGAGACTACTCAGGTCTCTTCATCAGGCAAAGACTAAAACAAAAACTGAAGAATCACATATTTATACACAAGAGGACACAGGAATAATGCAATAGGTAAGACATGTGACGTGAAGCAGAACTGTCATTATGGCAGAGGGACCTCTCTGACCTGGGGGCATCAAAACACAATACCAGACCCCAATCAGAGGGCAATAAAACTCTCACTCCTTATCTATGAACTGTTCCAATATTTATGTTCATCCCTCTGCCATAATGACAGTTCTGCTTCACGTCACTTGTCTTACCTATTGCATTATTCCTGTGTCCTCTTGTGTATAAATATGTGATTCTTCAGTTTTTGTTTTAGTCTTTGCCTGATGAAGAGACCTGAGTAGTCTCGAAAGCTTGCAATTTGTTACCATCTTTTCAGTTAGCCATTAAAAGGTATCAACCACTGAGGACTCTCAAGTCTAAATATTTTTTTTTTAGAAAGAGAAGGGTAGATTCAGCACTTCAAATAAAATCCCAAATTTTATTTCAATCAGTTTGAAACATGATTCTAGGGAAAAAGTCACATTCTATAATGGATGAAAATAGCATCAGAGGAGGAAGTCCCAAAAACAATTTAGTTTCCTTGTTGACGTGTTTTGAAGTGATACGTCTTATTCATAACCAGGTTATATATGTCATGTATTGCTGCGACAACCCAAGACAACTGCACTCTATTGAAGGGAGCATGGATGGGGTCATGCATCACGATATTTTGGCCAACAACCTCCTTCCCACAGTAAGAACATTAAAGATGGCTCATGGTTGGGTCTTTCAGCAGGACAATAACCTGAAACACACAGCCACTAAAGAGTGGCTCCATAAGAAATATTTCAAGGTCCTGGAGTGGCCCAGCCAGTCTCTCGACCTGAATCATGTATTATGAGATTTTCACTAAATCATACAATGTGATTTTCTGCATTTTTTTTATTCAGTCTCTCACAGTTGAAGTGTACCTATGGCCTGTTTCACACATCATTTTTTTGCCATCAGTCACAATCCGTCGTTTTGTAAAAAAAAACGGATCCTGCAATTGATGCTGCAGGATCTGTTTTTTTCTAATAGACTTGTATTAGCGACGGATTGCGACGGATGTTTCATCCGTCGCTCGACTTATCCATTGAAATTTCTTTGTCCATTGGACGGAGGCAACGGACATAGGAACGTTTTTTGTGTACATCGGAAAATCGTACAGCAACGGATCCAGTGCCATTTGTCGTGGGCTATAATGGTAGCCTATGGGCGCAGGATCTATCGGGGTCTGTCAAAAGACAGATTCCAGCGACGGATTCCGTTTTTTGAAACTGAGCATGC
>VIAB01013533.1:47121-57951 GCA_009801035.1 Oophaga pumilio
TGCACAAAGAGATGCTGCCCCCCAGCACAGAGAGCCACACAGAGCACTGTTGCTGCAAGGAGGTAATAGGGATACTGCATTTACACCTTCCCAGTGAGGCGCCGCTCACCTCATAATCGAGACCTCTCCTCCACACCACCCTAGAAGATGACACCCGACGTATAAGATGACCCCCGACTTTCAAGATTTTCAGGGGTTAAAAAGTCGTCTTATACGCCAGAAAATACAGTATTTTCCATTTTCCCATTTTGGTTTGCCCTATCACATTTTAGGTTGGGTTTTGTATGTTCACCCTTCACTGCACTTCCTTGCTGACTATACTTCTAGGTGTACTTTGGTTTAGAAGTTCCAGCCCTTCATGCGAAACAGCAGTTGAATTCCTGCAGAGATTCTGTTTAATTTCTTCCGAATTTCTCTTTGTTTCACCTCTTTAGGTTTCTTTGAGGTTATACTTGTTCCATATACTTTTGGTTCTCCTTAGCTTTCCCTCTCTACCCTATAGGATCGTGTTTTATTTTTCTAACCCTATGTTTTCATATTTTCCTGTACACTTTCCTCTCCTTTAGTAGGCATTATGTTGTGGTCTTCCCTATGGTTCCTGAGGAGGTACGAGAAAGCCCTCAATGGCCTTTTAGGAAGCCAGGTCCAAGGTGGCGACTAGGGTCTTTCTAGTCTATACAGGGACCAGTTGGGTGTGGGTGCGGCGTCTCCCTGTATGTAGTGGATCTTCTCCTTTTCCATTACCCATGAGTAAGGGTGTGTTACGCTCATAACAGTAATATCCAGGTGATAAAACCTTCATTGTATGGAAACAACAGCTGCTATATCATGCTGTCGTCAGAAAACATAGCAAAAAAACCTGCCAGCTTTTCTTTCACAATATTTCATATGATCCTCTGTAAGACTAAATTTAGTGCATTAACTGCATTTTAAATATTTTTTTATTTTCTGTTCTCAGAATTAAGGGAGGGGAGGGCAACATCAATTTCTAAGATATAAAAGTGTGTTTGTCTATCAAGACAAGATCCATGACCTCAACTCATCTTATCTGCTTATAAATGACCACTAATTTATTCTAACACCCTCTGCCTTATGAAATGACAGTAAACCCTATTAGACCTTACACACAGTTCACCCACTCTGGTCATCCCGATGACTTGCATTACTATAAAGAACAGGTGTGCCTATAACTTAAATTGTGCCTATTGTCTTATAACTAGACCTTTTCATTTTCTTTTTAGCAGCGCCTTGTCCATTAAATGCAATTTAGCAGGATCATCAGAGCTTGAAAGGCTAGATCAAACAGTTCTTGAAATCCCAGCTGTGCAGCCCCCAAATCAGGCGAAGCATTAACTGCAGCCCTCTTTTCACTTATTCAGTTCCACACATGACATGCCGTCATGCTGCTTTGTTGAACATTGGATTCATTTTAGTCTCTACTAAACCCACAGATCCCAAAATAGTGTCTGTTTCATTGTGGTGGAAGAAAGAAAGAAATCCATTGTTGAGTATGAAATATTTGCTTCCCGCCAAGTGTACGCATCAGCTCCTTCCGATACTGTCGCATTTTTTCACCATGCAAATATAACAATGCTATGCAGGTGTTTATTTCCTAGCTCTAAAAAGTCAAAGGAAATTCAGAGAATAAGATTACTACATATGTATATCATACACCTAGAAAAAGAAATCCCTTTCGGGAAACTTTGCTTGACTCTTACACAGTAAAGAGATGAATAAAGGGAAATGATCCCATTGGAGGTACAGTCTGATGCATGATATAAGGCAGATTGTTGTATAGTTTGCTGGGAAAATATTCAAGATAACTTGTAATATACCAATGTTAGTCTCTGCTTATTCTGGCTTAAGAGTCCAATGGGCAGTCCTTGTAGTGATTGACAGTTAGCTTTGTATGCACATTCATGCAGGGCAGAACTTTCAGCTCCTCTTGTTCTGTTCACTTCCAATAGAACAGTATGTTCAATGTAAAGAAAACCTGTCAGTATTATTTTACTGCTGAAACTGAAGGTACAAGTATGGCTGTATAGGTCCTAGTCCAATAATAAAAACTCTACCAGTTCTGTAGTACTCAAAGATGTCAAGCTTTGAAGCCACATGTAAATTATCCTCAAAGTGCATTGGCATTGGGAAGTGCTGATGCACCCTCATTGAACAGGCACTTCCCCAATGCATTTTCAGGCTAATGTCATGGGACCGCCGGTGATATATTTGTCACTTATTTAGTGAATCTGTCACCTGATTTAACTTCATACATTATTAAAGGACTTGTATGGTACTTTAATATTGATGGCCTTCCCTTAGCATCAGTAATCGGTACCAGATCAGTGGGTGTGAAACACCTAGTACCATCACCGATCAGCTGGTCCCAGTGTCAGTGGAAGCCAGATGTGATTAGTTGCAGAGTGGAAAACCCCAACTCATAGTGGCCACAACAGGTTACTGCAGATCCACGTCTGTTCATTTGAATAGGGGCAGTTGTTCAGTACCTGGCTGTGGCTATTATGCAGTTGATGGAGTTATGATCAGTAGCTGAGCGGTACATCACATCTGGCCACCGTCGACACCCCAAACAGCTGTCAGGTGTCGCCATATACGATCTGGTACTATGATTTATCCTAAAAATAAGCCATCGATATTACTATCCCTTTAAAATAATCTTTTATAGCTGATGAGACTGGTGCATTTACTTTGAAATGTCATGTTATAATGGCTTTATATTCTTGATATTAGGATGAGCATTTTAAGAGTCCAGCTACAGAGTGAGAACTCTTGAGTTCACGTGTATTTAGTCACTACCAGCTTTACAGACAGCTGCAGCTAGTACTGAGCAGCAGGGAGGAGGGACACTGAGGAGCTGTCAATTGCACTATGTGGGTAGAGTGAGTTAAAATTTTATAAAGGTTTACTGTATACTGTATACCGTAACTTTTTTTTATTTATGGGGAGTTTGGAGTCAGTTTTATTTTTTTGTATTTTTCCTAAAGTGTCTCATGGGAGGGTAAAAATGCCAGGAAGAAAACACTTGTTACAAAAGTAACAGCAACTAAATAAAACTGCCAAAAAATGCTATGAAAAATATTTAAAATCCATGGGGTTTTGTACAAGTGAAAAAGATGCAAGGAAAAGTATGTATGAAGGAGGCAATAAGGAGAACATCCTTTTTAGTTTGAGAAAAGAGTCTAAAGCCCCGATCATTAAAAGGAACCTGTCTAAAAAAAAAAATCACACTGCGCAAATTGTTTGCATTTTTAAAAAAGTTTTTCACGCAGAAAACTGGCTTAAAAACTTTGAAGAATTGCCGAATTAACCTTTGAATTGTGTTTATATATCTGCGTTTCCACACTTATTTTTTTCTAACCAGACACATAATAAATGTGACTAAATGACTAAGCAAGTCCCAAAAGAATCATTTTTTTAACAGGAATACAAGGATTGATGATTAAGCTCCTGGCATCTGATCCTAAATGATTTGGCATAGTGATGGGCTTTGCCATTTTGATCATTTGGAATCTGCTACAAATTACTAATAGACTTTCACAATGTGTTTATGACAGAAGAGGCATTCATGTTATTATGTTACACTGTTACTGCAATACAATTGGCAGCAGAAAGAGGCAACTTGTTCATAAAGAGTTAATATTCCATGAGTCAATCTTAAAGGGAACCTGACGGGTGATACATGCTGCCCAATCCGAGGGCAGCAGGAATCAGCCACCGGCTATAGGATTACAGCCACGTATGTTTCACTGTGAAATGCTGTGTATAGGCAGAGACTAGTCAGTCAATGTCAACGGGCAGGGAGGAGTCGCTGGGGATCCACCTTTACGACTAGTGCACAGTGCATCTCAGTCCTGACATCCAAGAAAGGTATGCTTTCCTCTGAAATGCCGCTTTGTTTCAGAATCAAACACATGGCTGTGATCGTACAGTCAGCGCATGATACATGCTGCCCATGGTTTGGACAGCATGTATCTCCTGTCAGGTTCCCTTTAAAATGAATTTCAGCCTTTGAGCACCAGTTAGTTTTCTTAGTCTATATGGGTGTTAAATTCAGTCTAGATTATTATAATATAACTACAGTGGAAAATAAGCATTTGATACACGGACGATTTTGCAAGTTTTCCCACCTACAAAGAATGGAGATGTCTGTAATTTTTATCATAGGTGCACTTAATCAATCATACTCCAACCTCTCCACCATGGCCAAGACCAAAGAGCTGTTTAAGAACACACCAGGATGACTGCACACAATTAAAGGGAGGAAGGATGGGGTCATGCATTGTAAGATTTTGGCTAACAACCTCCTTCGCTCTGTAAGAGCATTGAAGATTGGTCGTGGCTGGGTCTTCCATCATGAGAATGACCTGAAACACACAGCCAGGGTAACTAAGAAGTGGCTCCGTAAGAAGCATTTCAAGGTCCTGGAGTGGCCTAACAAGTCTGAAAATCTTTGGAGGGAGATTAAACTCAATGATGCTGAGTGACAGTCCCGAAACCTGAAAGATCTGGAGAAGATCTGTATGGAGGAGGGGGCCAAAATCCCTGCTGCAGTGTGTGCAAATATGGTCAAGAACTACAGGAAACGTCTGACCTCTGTAATTGTTAACAAAGGTTTCTGTACCAAATATTAAGTTCTGTTTTTCTATTGTACCAAATACTTATTTCATGCAATAAAATGCAAATTATTAATAATCTTTATTTTTATGCAGCGCTAACATATTCCACAGCGCTTTACAGTCTGCACACATTATCATTGCTGTCTCTGATGGGGCTCACAATCTAAATTCCCTATCTTTGTCTTTGGAGTGTGGGAGGAAACCGGAGTACCCGGAGGAAACCCACGGAAACACGGGGAGAACATACAAACTCCTTGCAGATGTTTTCGTCGTGGGATTTGAACCCAGGACTCCAGCATGGCAAGGCTGCAGTGTTAACCACTGAGCCACCGTACTGCAAACTAATTATGTAAAAATCATACAATGTGATTTTCTGGATTTTTTTTAAAGATTCTGTCTCTCACTGGTGAAGCGTACATTTGATAAAAATTACAGACCTCTCCATTCTTTGTAGGTGGGAAAACTTGCAAAATCGGCAGTGTACTTATTTTCCCCAATGTATATAAGGGTCATATCTCATTTTTTTCTGATACAGAGATCTATAGACCCTGTATTGTGTAAAAGAAGTTTAGCACTTTGGAAAAATGGGTTTAAAATGAGCAGGGAAAGTCAAGCTAGAATGTGTAAGCCAGATTAATGAAATTTCATATTTTGAAAAGTCTCAAAACTTTTCATGGCAAGAAAAAGTCATGGCCTGAGGAAGGTACAGAACCTGTACCGAAAAGCGTTGTTGCGCAATAATAAAGATTTTAATCTTCAAGAAGCTTTCACACCACTTTACCTTGGAAGCGCTCAACCTTTGGCTTAATTTTCTTGTCTTCCATTGTAAAAATTAAAAAAGTATGCTCTAGAGAGAAGTGTTATATGTAATCATGTGCCAAAGTCATCAAGCACCATGTGACACTGCACAAATAACATCAATGAAGTCTTCAGCCAAATCGAATTGTTAGTTATAATACCACATCATGTCTACAGCGCTGCAGCCAATGACTGAGCTCAACAGCTCAGCACGTGTAGATGGTACAAGCCACTGAGATCACTGATTGGCAGAAACGCTACAGAAGGGACTTCAGTGAAGCCGACAAACAGCAGAGAGAACTCGATGCTGGACCCGGGGAGGGAGAGTAATTGTCAATATGTTGTTTTTTTTTAATAAATTGCTACTTCTGAAAGTTTTCTGAAAGAAAAGCATTTCTTTAGTGCTTTTCTTAACTATTTACACCTTTTTCCATTTATTTATTTTATTATTTATACATTATTTTATAATCAAATTTATACATTATTTATGAGCTGCCCTGGGACTGTTGGGGAACTCGGACCCGAGCCCGTTGATCTCAATGGGGAATATCACGACGGCCACGGCTCTGTCCGTGGCCCTGGGCGCTCACCTTCAAAAGGGGGAATATTTACAAGGGAGAATGTCATTAAATCGTGACGCCACCTGTGGTGTCTGGTGAGGATCACCAGCGCTGCAGCAGTCTACGGAGGCCGGTGTTATGGCAGCTAGGGTGGTATCGCTCCCCACAGGTGGAGCAGGCCTTCAGGGCAGCATAAGGTGTAGGGATGCAGGACGGAGGGAATCCGGCAGGGTAGGAACAAGAAGGTGGACACACACACAAGTCACTTTGGTACCTTTACTGGAGATGGTGCAGGTACATCCCGGAGCACTGTAGGGTGAAGGATGCACATCCAGATTCTCCCACTGAGCAGGTATAAGGCCTCCTGTTCCTTGCCTTTCTGTAATGAGTTTCTGGCCTGCCTGTAGCTGGGCCTAACTTAGTCTCTGTCCTGCACAGCTGACCTTGTGGTAGGACCTTCTCCTGGAGTACACTTTCCCTGCTTATCGTATCTCTGTGTCCCCTGGCCCTGTTACGTATCAGCTCTGTGGTGCTCCTGGGACTTGTAGTCCTCCAGGAATTCCGGTTGTCTCCTACTGGGTCGTGGAGATCCCTGTAGGCTCGGACCCGGTGTCCGGTTTGTACTTGCTGGGGTGAGCTGGTAAGGCTCCTCTTCCCCTTGTCTGCTCTCCTCTTGCCTCCAGCCTACTCGGGCCCTCACAAGGTTATACACACTGGCAGTTGGTTGGCTGCCTCTTCTGCCGCTCTCCAGAGCATCGGCACGCTCTTAGCTCTCTAGCCTGATCTGCTAGGCTCCTCAGCTAGACTGAACAGAACTCCTCTGCAGACTCAGCTTCACTTCACTCTGCCCTGCAGACTCACTCTGCTCTGCAGACTTCAGAATCTAGACTTCAGACTCCTGACTTCAGACTCCTTGACTTCAGACTGACTGACTTCCTGCCTTCACCCCCTTTTATATCCCAATCAGGGCTCCCTCTTGTGGACTGAGGACGGGTGAAGGTGTGTGTATGTAGTGAGACCTCTAGTGGATGAATTCTTCATGCACCCTTCTAGGAGATGTGGAACCGAGTGAAGCTGGGCTCCACATTTACAGGAACTGATTTTTAACATGCCAGATCACATGTTGCTTGTGCTACTGTGAGCAACCTGTGTGGCCTCATCAAGCTACCATGACTTGCAGCGTCTCCAGACTTGTCTCCCATCGAACACATCTGGGTTGCATTTAGTGTGGCAGAACATTCCTCACACAGCCAATAGTCTCAAGGCTGTAAGTGTAAGGATTTCTGTGCGTGGGGTTCATACTTGATTAGGAAAATCGTGGTGTTTTACATTTCTTTTTCCATTTTTGCATTATGTACATATCAGTAACATAGCTATCAATTCTGTAATTTCCATAATTCCATGAATTTTCCTTCTTTGTATTGCATTTTCAATTTAGGAGTATATACTTTATATATATATTAGAGATGAGACAATCTTTAGGAATTTGAATTCACCAGCTTCATTGAATTTTCACTCAAAATTCAATTTGCAGTACGTAAATATCAATACTGGAAAGCTTGTCATTGCTCTGAAATACATGTGAGGGAGAGGAGTTAGAGAGAGAAAGAGAGAGAGGACCCTACTGACCATAAGTGCATACACTCTATAGGAAAGAGAGAGAAGACCCTTCTGACCATAAAAGCTTACACTCTATAAAAGAGAGAGAGGACCACACTGACTATAAGAGCTTACACTGTACAGTAGAGAGAGAGCGAGAGGACACTGCTGACTATAAGAGCTTACACTGTACAGGAGAGAGAGCGGGAGGACCCTGCTGACCATAAGAGCTTACACTCTATAGGAGAGAGAGAGAGAGGACCCTGCTAACTATAATAGTTAACATTATTTATCAAAAAGGGGTGATAGTATTAGTCCCATAACAACTTAATCCTTAGAGACCTTGAATTTTGTCTAACTTTTTCACTTTCCATCGAAAGTACTATCTCCTGCTTAGGGGCACATCTATGGGTAGCCCTTGTGAATCCAGTGATGTTAATTTGCTCCAGGGCAAGTGGGAGGAGAAAGTCATATTTACAGATGGAAATGAGTCATATACAGAGAGAATTGACATATGGAGTCTATATATAGACACTAGAGGGGGGTATATTATCATACAAAGGAATAGGAATTTAGAATAAGATAGGAAATAGTTAACCTTGGAGGGGCCAGCTGTGGGTAAGTCAGTTCAGGTGGGCCTAGAGCCTGGGCTACACAGCTGACCATGCAACGTTACAAGCTAATAGCCCAGCTGTCCAGGGCCTATGGTGGCCAGAAGCTACAGAGAAAAGCTACAGGGGAAACTGCAGCAGAAGTCACAGCAGAGTAGAAAGGCAGGTCGCTCCAAGATGTGGCGGTTTACTACGTGGGCAGATGCCCTTATGTCTGGGGCAAAACGGACAGGGGAACTCCTGAAAGTAGTTAAGCTGGACAGGAAGGACACTGCAGTACCGAGCGAGACTGTACGATCCGGAAGCGTACCCGGAGATGTGAGGATGAGCACAGGGAAAGAGAAGGATGTGAACTGTGTGGAATCCTATGTCAATACTGTAACTAATCTGGACGTGCTGCGCATGGATTCAAGTAAATCTGTTTAAAGTTGGAACTGGACTCTGTCTATCTTTGCATGCAATCGACAGGAGTAAGCTGTCAGCAAGTCAGAGTGGACCCTGAAGGGCCAGAAAGCAGAGAGACAGGTATGCTGATTGAAGGACATTGTATTCATGTGATGGGAGACCAGGGTGCATATAAGGGCCGTGGGGTACTCGGACCCAGGTCGGACGGTTCTTAAAGGGGAAGTCATGGTAGCAGTTACCCAGTGATGATCTAAAAATAAAAGTTATGGGGGATAGGGGAATAGTTTGTGACGCCAACTGTGGTATTCGGCAATAAAGGTGTTAGCCGACGCTGCTTAAGAGATCGCTGGGGATATTGGTGATGCAGCAGAGTTGTTACAGCTCTCCACGTGTAGAGCTAAGCCCCAGGGCAGTTAAGGTGTTGAAGGTGATGATGGTGGTTATGGTGCAGGGCAGATGATGCAGTAAATAGGTCTGAGGACACAACAGGTTGCTTTTCAGTTTACTCACAGTTCTTTGGTACAATCCTGTTGTGAGTGGGCTTGGGATGAGTTCTGAGCAGAGGCTCCCTCTGGTGGTTACAAGCGGTGCTGGTCTGTCCAGTGAAGATTGTGAAGATTGTGAGGATTGGGAATCAGGTGTTACTGACTGGTCTTATATAAGGGAGTCACCTTCCCATCAGGGTTGCCGGTGATCAATTGTTCTGGTCTGAATCCTTGATTCCTGTTTCCTTTGTAGCCTGCTGTGTCGTGTCTGCATCTCCTGCTAACAGATAAGACATTTTCTTCTTTTTGTTTTTGTGCTTGATTTTTGCATTTTGTCCTGCACTTCTGTGGGGGCCTTCAGGGTCCCCTCCGGGGGCTTTTGCCCTCTCAGTTTAGTTCAGCCACTGATGTTTGTACCTTTGCTTTTTCCAGTTTTTTCAGTGGCTGCTGTTTTGATTTTGTTACACCAGAGAACTAATTTAGGTGGTAGAGGTCGTGTGATCTCAGGTGTTTTTGAAATTAGTAGAGTTGGTGCTTTTCAGGGTTTTCTGGGATTGCAGTAAGTACCCTTCCTATCCTTTTCTATTTAGTTAGTTTGGGCCCCAACGTTTGCTCATACTATTTTCTGTCTGTGTCTGTATTTCTTCTTGTCTAACCGCCATTACATGTTTGGGGGCTTTCTATTATCTTTGGGGTTCTGCCCCGGGGCAGATAGCTTTCCTATTTCTATCTTTAGGTGTAGTTAGTTTCTCAGGCTGTGACGAGGCGTCTAGGACCAACGTAGGAACGCTCCACGGCTGCCTCTAGTTGTTGTGGTTAGTCAGGGTACTGCAATCTCATAGATTCCAACTGCTCTGGTGTATTGCCTTTTTTGCCTGCACTCCTCAGCTACCGAAACATAACACAATCCCCAGCCGGGGTGCTGTGTCCTCTGGGTAGGTGGTCCAAACAGCTTTCAGGTAATTTGGGGTACACTATGTCAGAACCCCCTTCTGATGTTCCTTTCCTGACCATCCCCTGTGCTGGCTCCCGCCTCTCCTGCACTGCGCCTTCACACACAGTGTCCCAAGCCAGCAGCCTCGGATCCTGTCGGGCGACGTACTCTATGTCCCCTTGATCCTATGCGGCTGCCTTTCATTGAATATGTGTGGATGTGGCTGCAGCACATGCAGATACTGTAGCCTCCTGTTAGCTAGCTGAGTCCTTAGTTTCTCCACTAGTCTGGGGCCTGTCCCCTTACTGTGACCTGGTCCCTCCACCCGATTTCAGTCAGCATGGATACGGGCCCCATAGGTGGATTCCTCACTTCCCATGCCCCTTGGACCTCTTCTTCCTCTATCTCTCTCTTTCTTAAGCTTTTTTTTCTGTCTTTTCTGTCCTTCCTCTCTCTCTTTTGTCGTCTGGTCGAGGGACAAGCTCCTATCTGCTCCAGTCCCCAGCACCAACTGTCTCTCCTCCAACCAACTGTCACTAACTTTCTGTGATCTCTCAGACCACTCACTAAGCTCCTCCCCTTCTCTACTTTCTCCACCCACACCCACTCTACCTAGTCCCTCACTGGCCTTGAGAGATCTGGTGTTGGATGTAAGTGTGTGGGTTCTGGGTGATGTCCCCTCCTTACCCAAAAGCGGAGCTCCACACCTCCGACTGAGGTGCTGTACCTCTGCGACTGGACCTCAGGGGCACCACATAAGCAATTATTAAAGAACATGTATGTAAGTACCTGCATAAGAATGAA
>VIAB01013535.1:53568-70007 GCA_009801035.1 Oophaga pumilio
TCTCAGTGAAGATCTTCTATATAAGAGAATTTTCCTGATTTACCTATCAAAGATGAATATGGACAGAGACAAGTTGGCGGAGAGGATATTACACCTCACCCTAGAGATCCTCTTCCGGCTTACTGGAGAGGTGAGAAATTCTGATGACGTCACATTACCTCATTCTTATCTATGGGAATAAGAGATGGACAGAATTGGAGAGATGAGGACTCTGGAAATATCTGTAGTGAGATTTATGAATGTTTTTCTCCATAACCAGGATTACACAATAGTGAAGAAGACCTTTAATGAGCACTATCAGGACTCGGTGTTTGAGGGATGGAGAAGACCCCTGAGCCCAATCATGGGGCCTCCACCTCACCACCCTATGCATGAGGACATCAATGACCAGAAGATCCTAGAACTCACCTACAAGATGATTGAGCTGCTGACTGGAGAGGTGACACTGCTGGGAATGCTAGGACATTATACTGTAACTCTATGAAGGAATCAAGGGATGACTTTATCATTGTATGTGTCAGGTTCCAATAAGGTATCAGGATGTCTCCATCTATTTATCTATGGAAGAGTGGGAGTATTTAGAAAGACACAAAGATCTGTACAAGGACATCATGATGGAGGTTCCTCAGCCCCTTACATCATCAGGTAATAGACAGGACTATACTTATCTGTATGTAAAGAATGAATTCAGTCCCTGTATGTGTTTCCTCCAGATCTATCCAGTAAGAGGACAAAACCAGAGAGATGTCCCCGTCCTCTTCTTCCACAGGACTGTAAACAAGAAGATCCCAATGTTCCTCACGATCATCAGGTAGATGGAGAGAAGGTGTCAGGAGATCTCCCCTATGAGGTGTAGACGGCTGTGAAGGTCTTGTGCTCAGTCTTGTTTTATCCACTAGTATTATATGTTTTATACTTGTGTAATGAGAACGGTGTAGATGGCAGGATTAGAGCTGATCATAGATGTGACTTCTCCATCTGTCTGTGACTATTGCAATATTTGTTTCAGGATGAAGATCTGACCCATATAAATACTACAGAGACATATGTGAGGGGTGATGAGCGGTGTAAAGAGGAGATTCTTACGTATGACTACCCAGGTGAGTAGTAACCACTAAATGCAGAGAAGTCACAGATTCATCTTGGTCACCGGCTGTGGCTACTTTATCAGTGGTGTAGTCCGGCCATATCGCAATCGTGTGATCACCTTTATGCCACTAGAGAATAACATTCTACTCCTTCTGAAAATGTTCAAATTACTTTGTGAAATTGTGAAAGCCCTTTTCTGTTGACCTTTCAATCTGGAAGATCCACCTACCCTATGGGATTAGGAGACGCTGACTTTACTTGCCTAGGTCTATAAACTATAAGGCCAAACAACAGCGTACATGGAATGTGCTGACAAATTAGAAAATCACTTGAAGAAAAGTATTATGATGGGCCTGTAAGTGGAAGTGGAGGGTAATGATGCTGTTGGCTTCCTGGATCTCTAATATCTTAGGCTGATTTCAAATTTGCGTTCAGGAGGGCTGCAGATGGCTGCCTGCTTCCTCCTTTCTTCCTCCCTGAAGCTCCGCCTACACTCTGCCTACTTCTGTATGCGTACTGTGTTTCCCTGCGTACCTGTCTTTAACATTGGGTACGCAGGGACATGCGTTGTATGCGGATGCGTCCGCATGCGGCGATTTGACGTGTGCGGTGACCGCATGAAAATGCAAAATTTTGCGTTGTCATGCGGTCACCACACATGTCCAAAAGCCGCATGCGGACACATGTCCCTGCATACCCAATGTTAGAGATAGGTATAGCCAGTTATATCTGGTTTTTTTTGTTTGGCTGCTGTGACACACTAAAAAACGCTTTTTATTGTGCATCACCATATTTTGAGAGCTATAATTTTTCCATATTTCGGCCCACAGAATCATGTGAGGTCTTATTTTTTACAGGACGAGTTGACGTTTTTATTGGTACCATTTTCGGACACATGACATTTTTTGATCGCTTTCTATTCCAATTTTTGGGAGGCAGAATGAAAAAAAACAGTAATTCAGGAATTGTTTTGTGGGATTTTCTTTTATGTCGTTCTGCATGTGGTAAATGCAGTTTTATTCTTTGAGTCAGTATGATTACAGCGATACGTCATTTATATCATCAAATATATATGTTTTTTATGTTTTGGCGCTTTTATACAAAAACTATTTTATATAAAAAAAAAATTATTTTGCATCGCTTTATTCTGAGAGCTTTAACTTTTTTTATTTTTCCACTGATGGAGCTATTTGATGGCTTACTTTTTGCGCGACAAGATTACATTTTCAGCGGTACCATGTTTATTTATAATCATCTTTTTGATCGCATTTTATTCCATTTTTTGTTTGTCGGTATGATGATAAAGCATTGTTTTTTGCCTTGTTTTTTATTTATTTTTTATGGTGTTCACTAAAGGGGTTAACTAGTCAGACAGTTTTACAGGTCGTGTTGTGTCGGACATGGCAATACCAAATACATGTACTTTTATTGTTTATATTTTTTTTTTCATACACATATTTAATAATGGGTTATAATATGTATACACACTATTTTTTTTTTACTTTGGCTTTATGGGACTTTCATTTTTTGCAGGCTGATTGCTTGTATAGCATAGAGGTGTATCAGCATCCCTATGCTAGGCAACTTGCTGATCATGCTCTGAACATGATCAAGCAACTTTGCTAGCTCTGGTTACCCGGATGTCGTAATGACGACAACGGGTCACCATGGCAACAAAGAGGACCTGGCGATTACATCACGGGATCTCCTATCCAAGGGCAGAGGGGATTTCTTTCCTATGGTTGCTCCAGTAAAGCAGCAATTGGGTTGAAGTGCCTGAAGCAGTGCAGGACCGCTCCTGGCACGGAGTTCCGGGTGTCACCTGTCAGAATCAGCTGACACCCGGGGGTAATCGCTCGTGCACAGCCTCTGTGCGCGCAAAATCGCCGGGACGTAACCATATGACACAGGTCTATAATTACCAGGTCACAGGGATGTTTCTGGTGGTAAAGCAGTTAATATTGGAGTTTTATGAACAATCCATATGTTGTTGGGAGATGATATTTTTATTCAATGTCTTTTTTTTTCCAGGTTCATTCTGTATGGTATGTTTGATTGTGGTGGGATTGGCCTGCCTCACTATCTAAATTTAAAGGGAACCTGTCAAGCCCCCTGTGACCCTAGAACCACCAGCAGTTGTGTCTGCATAGCTAAATACCCTGCCTAACAGTCCCTGTATTACATTACACACATAAACAGAGCTTTAGAAAAAGTATTTCTAAAGTCCTTTTAAGATATGTAAATGAGACCTTTGACTAGTCGATGGGCGTTAGTCTCCCTAGACTAGTCAGTCGGCCCACTTACCATGTTTTCGCGCCTATGTGGGTGTAATAACATGACTTGCAAGCGCCGTTGTCATCGCCAAGGCTATACTACCCTCGTGCATACTCGCTGCTTCCTTCCCTCACTGCATTGATCCTCTGATGCTGTGCGTACGCCCGGCTTTAGAGAGGAGCACTGCATATGGTCGGAAATGTAGAAGACTTCCGGTCATGTGCAATGCGCCTTTCAGAAGCTAGCACACTTAACGATCTGTTTGTGTGTAATGTAATAAAGGGACTATTAGGCAGGGTATTTAGCTACAGTATGTAGACACAACTGCTGGTGGTTCTGGGTCCACAGGAGACCTGACAAGTTCCCTTTAAGACGCCTCAGCTCTGCACTATTTTAAAAACTTATCTTTAAATGTCTAATATTTTTTCTTGAAACTCATCTTATAGCAAATATTGGCCCCAACGATAGTTTATATTGCCAAGAGCCACCGAGCCCCATAATCAAATTACCCCAGTGAGGTTTCTCCACTAGTTACTCATTTTTTACTCTTAAAGACTGTTGAGTTTGATTATTTCAGTAGATGTTATTGTCTATACTCGCAGTTTTTGACTACAGTAGCTAGTGCCTAAAATACTCTGATTTAACCACTCCCTCAGCCAGTTTTGTGTTCCTAATCAGGCCCCATTTTTCAAATCTGACGTTTGTCACTTTGTGGTGATAACTTTAGAATTATTCAAAAAGGATAATAGGAAACAAATGGATCTTACAAATTATTTTCTAATTTCTGTTGAATGCGAATATACTACTGTCTGGGCACATGGCAGGGTTATGAAGCGAAGGAGCGACATTTAGCTATTGGAATGCAGATCTTATTTGAATAGTTTGCAGACAAAATGTATTGTCACCTGGAAGCTCAAACGATGACCACCACAAACAGGCTTGGCACTATCTACTCTGTTTTCCAGATCACAGGGATTGCCTTGTTCATCACCCTTTAAGCCCCCTACATGGATCTCAACTTACACAGAGACCCCTAGGCTTGGGCCATGGTGTTATCTGCTGATCTGTGGTGTGAGATGGCAAGAAGCCTCAGATAGCCTGGTCAGAACAAGACAGGCAGAGGAAATACAAAATCAGTAGAGTAGTCAGTAGACGGCCCGGGGTCACAACAGAGAACAAATACACATGTTGGGAGCTGAGCACAGAGGACTGAACATGCAATATTGTTGATGCTTTAGTAGACTGTTGTGCTTTCCAATTGGCTGAAGCAGGGAGCAGATTACTTCAGCTGGACAGCCCACACATCCAGACTGCCGGACTGGATTGTACTACCAGTCATAAGAACCCTAATCTTAGTGGCTGGACAGAGCCATCACCATCCAGAGCTTCTGGTACCAACGACTCCTACATTACCAGCGCCACCTGCAGAATGAATAAGGCGACTCCTGTTAACAGAAGCAGGAGTCGCAGGAGCAGATGTCAGAGAAGATGGGACACCCCATTTGAAGAAGCCCTAATATAACAAAATGGCAGAAATCCAGAGCAGTAGAAATCCCCATAAAGTGACTACATTTTGGAAATTACAACCATCAGTGAATTAATCTATAGTAGTGACTATTTTGCCTCCACAGGCACTTTCTGTAAATTAACACACAGTGGATGTTGGAGAGTGAAAATTGTATATTTGCCATTTTATTACCCAACACATAGTGCCCAGATTGTGCTTTAGGAGACACACACACCGTAAATTGAGGGTTTTTTTTCACTAATAATAGTACCAAGTACATGGTTGCTAAATGTGGTTTGGGCACACTGCAAAACTCAGTGGCT
Organism: Oophaga pumilio; assembly: GCA_009801035.1. NCBI lineage: Eukaryota > Metazoa > Chordata > Amphibia > Anura > Dendrobatidae > Oophaga > Oophaga pumilio. The sequence continues at coordinate 58,762 of VIAB01013535.1, forward strand.
TTTTATTCCATATTTGGAAGGCAGAATGAACAGTTGATCACCACGCTTCACTGCTTCATCCTATGAGGTTTTCAATTAGACTGTGAACTGTCATTGTCTTGGTGAATCATTCCATATTTTTACATAACTCTCCATTTTTAGGGACAGATTTAAGTAGAAATGTTCAAAAATATGAATTTCAAGGTTATTAATAATTGGTTTTCTCTTTGACAGATCACTGTACCAGGCGATCAAAGGGACAGATGACATCTTCAGTTTTTAAATCAGATGATTTTGCGTTCTCACAGAATTCAATCAAAGTGAATTCCATTACTCCAGATATACCATCATTCCTTCACAGCAAAGATCTGTCATCTGATCCTTTGAAACAAGTTCTGTCTTCTGATTCATTACCGACTATTAAGGAAAATCAAAGTCACAAAATAAGCATTAAAAAACTAACCACTCCTACAGCAAATAAGCCATTTTCATGTTCAGAATATGGAAATAGTTTTCCCCTCAAAAAGTCTTTTCTTAAACATCAAAAAATTCACACAGCAGAGAATAGATTTTCTTGTTCCAAGTGTATGAGATGTTTTAACCAGAAAGCGCACCTTCTTAGACACCAGAGAACTCACACAGGGGAGAAGCCATTTTCCTGTTCAGAATGTGGGAAATGTTTTAATGAGAAATCAGATCTTGTTAGTCACCAGAGAACTCACACAGGAGAGAAACCTTTTTCCTGTTCAGAATGTGGGAAATGTTTTAGTCTGAAATGGAATCTTGTTATTCATCAGAGAACCCACACAGGGGAGAAGCCTTTTTCCTGTTCAGAGTGTGGAAAATGTTTTGCATACACATCAACTCTTGTTACACATCAGAGAACTCACACAGGGGAGAAACCATTTTCATGTTTAGAATGTGGAAAATGTTTTACAGAGAAATCAGCTCTTTTTATACATCAGAGAAGTCACACAGGGGAGCAGCCATTTTCATGTTTAGAATGTGGAAAATGTTTTGTGAAGAAATCATCTCTTCGTAGGCATCAGAGCAGTCACACAGGGGATAAGCCTTTTTCATGTTCTGATTGTGGGAAATGTTTTAACCAGAAAGCATATCTTGTTAAGCACCAGAGAATTCACACAGGGGAGAAGCCTTTTTCCTGTTTAGAATGTGGTAAATGTTTTACCCAGAAATCAGATGTTGTTAAACACCAAAGAACCCACACAGGGGAGAAACCTTTTAGATGTTCAGAATGTGGGAAACGTTTTACTCAGAAAGCGCATCTTGATGGCCACCAGAGAACCCACACAGGGGAAAAGCCTTTTTCATGTTATTAATGTGGGAAATGTTTTACACGGAAATTAACTCTTAATAAACATCAGAGAAGTCCCACAGTGGTGATCCCTTTCTCATGTTCAGAATGTTATAAATATTTTAACCAAAAATTGTATCTTCTTGAAGGGGTTGTCAACTACTAGGACAACCCTCTGTCATTCCTCATGTTTGGCCTCATTAAAATAAAAACTCTTAAACTCAGATCCCATGCTGCGCTGACTTTGATCTTGATAAAACACAGTGGACCTACACCACCAGATGACATGTCTCCCAAACCATCACTGATTATGGAAACTTCACACTAGACCTCAAGCAACTTGGACTGTGTGCCTCTTTCCAGACTCTGGGACCTTGATTTCCAAATGAAATGCAAAATTTACTTGAACACAACACCTTGGACCAGTACTTTTTTTCCTTGGCCCAGGTAAGACGTTTCTGGCGTTGTCTATTGGTCATGAGTGGCTTGCCACTTGTAGCCCATGTCCTGAATACGTCTGTTTGTGGTAGCTCTTGAAGCAATGACTCCCAGCAACAGTCCACTCCTTGTGAATCTCCCCCAAATTTTTGAATGGCCATTTCTTAACAATCCTTTCAAGCCTGCGGTTATCCCGGTTTATTGTGCACCTTTTTCTACCACACTTTTTCTTTCCGCTCAACTTCCCATTAATATGCTTGGATACAGCACTCTGTGAACAGACAGCTTCTTTAGCAATGACCTTTTGTGGCTGTGCAGGCTCCACTGCGGTCAAAGAAGAACGGGAGACCGCAGAAGGAGATAAAGCTTGGGATCTACCCTGTGCAGAGGGAGAATCCCGACGCCAAACACTGTGACTTTTTTAACCACTTAATAAACCTTTGCAGGTGTTTTTTTGTTAATTATTCTAATTTACTGAGATAATGACTTTTGGGTTTTCATTGGCTGTAAGCCATAATCATCAACATAAACAGAAATAAACACTTGAAATAGATCACTCTGTGTGTAATGACTCTATGTAATAAATGAGTTTCACTTTTTGTATTGAAGAACTGAAATAAATTTGGATGATATTATAATTTAGTGAGAAGCACCTGTATGTACTGCACATATTGGAAGCGGGTGTATGGACTGGGTTTACACTGCAAGCCCACCCCATACCAGGCAGGTTATGGTTCTGTATTACTACTTCACTTGTTAAATATCACTGTCAACCTCTGATAGTGGCATTTAACATGCAACAACGTGCGTATGTGTCATTATCTCTGCCCATTGGTGTGCACTTCACATGATCGCGGATCACTGATGGTTTGTTGTGACAGACAGGGGTCAGCTAATGCCTGTCATTACAGAGCTCCTTTGAAACCCTGCCTGTGGCTGGGCTTCAAAAGATATAGTAACTTCTGCTATATGTAGCGATGCTGTCACATCACTGTATATATCACAAGTGATCTGATAATCACATCTCCAAGTCCCCTAAGGGAGCTAACAATAAAAGTAAAAAAAGGGCAATTAGTCATACTGGTAATTATGTTTCCAAGATTCCATTCAGTTCAGACAACACCTTGGAATTTGTCCTTAATATACATATAGGGACTGTAAACATGAGAGGTTTAAAATTCCCCTCCAACCCCCACCCTTAAGAGCTTGTTCACACATTGCAGATTTGGTGCATTTTTGCAATGCTGATTTGCTAGCAATATCTGAAGCAATCCTGATGACAGCAAAGTGAATGATGAACATGTGTCATGCACACATTGAGTATTTTTGTCTTGCAGTATTGGCTCAGAAAATAATCTGCAGCATGTCAATTCTCTGTGTGTTTTTCCCCCTATGTCTACCTCTGTACTGAATGAAAAAGTTGGCATCCTTCCTCCAATTTTGGGTAGCCTCCAGGTAGGGCTAAACTGCCTGCCTGACTTCTAAAGAATGAAACAGCTTCTCCTTTTTGTTAGAATCTATACAGGTCTTCTCTTGAGTCTAGACTAGGATCGTCGGTGGGTCTATTCGCAAGGAATAGGTCGCCCGCTCCATCGTAGGGATCGAGTCTAGTCCTAGTGCATGACCCAACGATTTAAGGGTTTTAAACTTATTATGGTGTGCAAATATCTCAAGGATTTCTTAAAGGAAAAAAAAAATTTGAATAATGACCCTGGAACCTTTTGGTTTGAGGGACCTGAACTATGCTTCTGATTATAATAATAATATAAAAGACACAACACTCATACAGTGGTAAGTTCTAGGTGCTCAAGCAGGGTGTCCAACCCAGCTTATAAACAATGTCAATGAACTTCTCACTCAAGATTGTGAAGAAAAAAATGTTTTGTTTATTTTGCATCCAGACAATATAACGTTATTGAACGTTTTCAGTCCACCGGTGGTGCTGGGTGCTGTGGCGCGCACCTGTAATCCTAGCTACTATTGGAGGCTTGGGCTGTTGGATCACTTGAGCTTGTCAGTTCTGGTCCATTCTGTGCTATGTGAATCAGGGGTCTGTCCTCAGAATCAATATAGTGACTTTTGAGTCAACTGCTTGAAGACACTAAGTTGGTGGAGGAGGGGGAGTACTTGGTCAAAACAAAAAAAAGGTTACGCATGAATTTCAGAGCACTGTAGAAAAATAAAGTACTTGTGAAAAACCCCTGATAAACTTGCGATAGTAATTAGCAAAGCCCAGGAAGCGTTGCAAACCCTTCAAATCATGAGGTTGAGCCCAGTCAACAATAGGCTGAACTTTTTTCGGATCCATGCGGAAACCCTCACATGAAAAAAATCAAACCCAAAAAAGATAATTCTTGTACAAAGTACGAGGAGCATTTCTCTAATTTTGCATAGAGACCGTTCTCCCTAAGCCTCAGAAGAACAGTTCGCAGATGATGTAGATGAGTTTGACTATCAGGGGAGTACACCAAAATGTCACTTTAAATGACCACAAAATGAGCAATCAGATCGGAAAATACAACATTAATAAAATTTTGAAAAATAGCAGGAGCATTAGTCAGTCCGAAGGGCATGACCAGGTTTTCAAATAGACCCTCAGACGTGAGAAACGCCATCTTCCACTAGTCCCCTTCATGGATTCTTACCAAATTATAGGTCCCCCCTGGATCAAGTTTGGAAAACCATTTGGCCCCGGAGAGTTGGTTACAAAGATCAGGAATGAGTCGTCGTGGATACGTGTTTCTCAGTGATTTTGTTGAGTTACCGAAAGTCAAGGCATGGCCGCAAGCCACCATCTTTTTTCTTAAAAGAAAAACCCTGCAGCAACAGGCGAGACGGAAGGGCGAATATGCCCCTTACGGAGACTCTCAGCAATATATTCTTTCATGGCTTGGCGCTCGGGCCCAGATAAATTGAACAACGGAGCCTAAAGGGTATGCCACACTAAACAATATCGCTAACGGGATCGCTAAAAAACGTCACTATTTAGCGATCCCGTTAGCGATGTTGTTGTGTGCGGCATCTTCCAGCGACGAGCTTCCTGCTGTGATCTCGCTCGTCGCTGGAATCGTTCCGGACCCTATTTTATCGTCGGCGCTCCCGCTGGGTAAGTATATATCGCTAGTGTGGCACCTTTTCTTAGCGATTTAGCGGTACTTTTGTACCGCTAAAGTCGTTAAGAAGATCGCTAACCGCGATAGCGTCGTTAACTATATCGCTAAATGTGTCCGACACTAGCGATATAGAAACAATCCCGCTAGCGATCTCATTAGTATGCGACGCTAACGAGATCGCTAGCGGGATTGTGTAGTGTGGCAGTACCTTTAGGTAATTTAGCCCCAGGCACTAAATCAATGGCACAATCAAAAGATCTATGTGGTGGTAAAGCCTCAGCCTCGCTTTCAGAGAACACGTCTTTAAAGTCCTTAAGGTACTGCGGATTACCCGACAGACGATACAGATACAGACTTTAAAGGAGTGGATAATGCCGCAGAATTGCTACACAGATTGCCCAATGGGGTTCCAACTGTATCAATCTCACAAGTTACCCAATCAATTATTGGGTTATGGCGTTGCAACCAAGGCATACCCAAAACCAGACGCACGAGCAAATTGAACAAAACAACTGTTTTCCACATGGGCAGGGCCCACTCTAAGTGGAAAATCCTCGGAAATGAAACAAATTCCCTCTCTGGTGAGAGGAGATGAGTCAATGGCCACAACTTTGACTGAAGATGCGAGCCTAACTGTCCCTATGTTATGAAGAGTCACCAAACGAGAGTCAATTAAATTGATAGTGGAACCACAATCAACAAAAGCAGTAGTCAGAAATGGTCCACCAACGACCCCTAACTCCACCTGGAAAATTTTAGCAAATGAGGAATATTGTACCTGGGGGTCTGGGCAACCTCCTCGACCGTTACCCAGACCTAGGCGTTTACTGACATCTTAGATGGAGAGGGACAAGAAGGGCAGTCTTTTCTCCTGTGTCCTGGGGCTCCACAATAGAAACACAGCTGATTATCTCTGCGGCGTCTCTTTCTCCTTGACCGAAATGGCTCCCACCTCCATGTGTTCTGTAGCCGAAGAAGTCTCCGGTTTGTGGGGATGCAAGGGATGGTGATGTCAGAAACAATAGGTCAGAAACCGGAGATAGCGATGCAGTACAGAAGGGACAGACAGGCGGGGAGTCAAAATACGGAGCAGAAGTCAGGACCAAGAGTAAATAGTACACGCAGAATCAGCAAATTCACAAAACGGAAAACGGGCCAGGTCATACACAAAGAGACAAACAAGCACAAGCAGTATACAAGTACACCAGGGGGTCAGCTACTCAGCCGAGAATGAATGTATCCCTGACAGGGAACTCTAAAAGGAATGGGTAAATATAGCCCTCCCCAAACCAAAAGGAGGCCACACAAAATTAACCCTGCAAGGATGAGACAAGAATCCCGTCCATAGCCATGACACCTCTGTTAATTTTTGGAAGTTCTTGCATTGTCCGTATAGGCTTTGTGAGTTATAGAGTCCCCCTTTCATAAATTAACCTCTTCACCTTAAAGTCTGTTTTCTCCTTCCTGACCACTGTCACTTTATAAGGTCATAACTCTGGAAAGCTTCAACGGATTTTAGAGAGTGTTTTTTGAGTAATATTGTACTTCATGATAGTGGTAAAATTTCTTTGATATGACTTACGGAAATTTGGAGAAAATGTTACAATTTTCAAACTTTTAATTTTTATGCCCTTAAATCAGAGAGTCATGTTACACAAAATACTTCATAAATAAAATTTCCAACATGTCTACTTTACATCAGCACAATTTTTGAAGCATTTTTTTAGTTTGGAAGTTGTAATTGCTCAAAGTTGACCAGCGATTTCTCATTTTTTAAAAAAAAAATTTTTAGAAGCCACATCAGATTTGAAGTGACTTTGAGGGGCCTATATGACAGAAAATACCCAAAAGTGACACTCTTCTAAAAACTACACCTCTCAAAATGCTCAAAACCTCATTCAAGAAGTTTGTTAACCTTTAGGCACTTCACAGGAATTAATGAAATGTGAAAGGAAAAAATTAACATTTAACTTTTTTTCACAAAAATTTTCCTTTAGACCCATTATTTTATTTTTTTTTTACTTTCACAAGGGTAATAAGAGAAAATGGACCATACAATTTGTTGTGCAATTTCTTCTGAGCATGCTGATATGTGGGGGAAAACCACTGTTTGGGCGCACTGTATGGCTCGGAAGGGAAGGAGCACCATTTGACTTTTGGAATGTAAAATTTGCTGTCATAACTGGTGGACGCCATGTCGTGTTTGGAGAGCCCCTGCTGTGCCTAAACAGTGGAAACCCCTCACAAGTGACACCATTTTGGAAACTAGACTACTCTGGGAACTTATCTAGATTTGTGGTTAGCACCTTGTAACCCCAGGTGCTTCACATTGAGCAGTGAAAATAAAAAAATCTAATTTTTCCCACAAAAATGTTTTTGCCCCAAATTTAGCATTTTCATAAGGGTAACTGTCGAAAATGGACCCTAAAATTTGTTGTGAAAATTCTCCTGAGTACACCGACACGCCATGTGTGGTCAAAAACTACTTTTGAGGAACAGTGCAAACTCACAAAGGAAGAAGCGCCATATTACAGTGCATATTTTGCTGCAGTGGTTTAAGGGTGCCATGTCACATTGGCAGAGCCCCTGAGGTGGCAGAACAGCAGAAACCTCCCAGAAGTGACCTCATTTTACAAACTACACCTCTCAATGAATTCATCTAGGGGTGCAGTAATATAATTAACAACACACGCGTGTCACAATTTTATACCACTGGGCAGTGAAGAAAAAATTATTTTTATTTTTACAATATAATGCTGTTTGCAGGGAATGCAGGGTAAGAGTTAGAAGAGCTAAAGCCAGTAATGAAGTAAGGCTTGCAAGGGAGACCAAAAGCAGTACAGAAGGATTTTGGTGGTATGTCAAAAGCAAAAGAAAAGTCAAAGATGCTATAGGATGTTTACAGGATGAAAAGGGTGAAGTGGTCAAAAATGATGTTGAGAAGGCCGAACTTTGAAATTCCTATTTTGCATCTGTGTTCTCTAAGAAAGCAATTGTAACATAATTTAATCTTCACAGTGACATCGAAGGAATAAAAGAAGTCACCCTATCCATAAACAGAGAAATGGTGATAGAACACTTAGTTAATTTAAGTGAATTCAAATCTGGTCCAGATGAATTACACCCTAGGGTACTGAAAGAGTTAGCAGAGGAAATTGCAGAACCACTAGCCAAAAATCTTTGAAAAATCCAGGAAAACAGGATGAGTCCCAGAAGATTGGAGAAGGGCAAATATTGGGGAATGGGACCAACGCCAGGACAAGATGCTAATCATGGGTAAATACCTTTAATAATGCGTATTGCTCACTTTATTATTTATAGTAATGCATTCTATCAAAGACTGCATTTACTTTATCTAATGCAACTTTTGCCCTATAGCACTTTATATGGATTTGGACACATTTTATCTTGCCCTGTCCTGTCTTTGATCCCCCTTATTTTACCTTGGGTCACGCGGATAGAGACCTATTTGTCTCCATTGTACTATTTTACATGTTGAATAATTTTTGTAACACTGATGTTATTAAAATTTTGCAATTTCAATGGCATAAATTGACTCTTTTTCTCCTCATTATTTGGATTGCTAGGAGTCACCAATTTATGAGTATACTCAATATGTGAAGCCGACACCGTTTTTGCAAATATTGTCTCTGTCGTCAAAAAAGGAAAAAAGGCAAAGCCAGGAAATTACAGGCCAGTGAGCCTTACTTGTATACCAGGAAACATATTTAAACAAATTATTAAACAAAATGTATGTAAGTACTTGGATAAGAACACAATAATTAAACAGCCATCATGTCATTTCAGACTAATCTAATTTCCTTCTATGATGGAATCACTGACTGGGTGGATCAGGGAAATGCGGTAGATATAGCATATCTCGACTTCAGCAAAGCATTTGATAAAGTATGTCATACTATCATTATTGAAGAAATTACCTAGTGTGGAATTAAGGCTACGGTTAGATGGATTTATAACTTGCTCAGTGATCGTACTCAAAAAGTGGTAATAAATGCTTGTACATCCAATTGTAAAAGTGCTTCAAGTGGGGTACCACAAGGCTTTGTCCTGGCCACAGTGTTCAACATTTTTATAAATGATCTGGATAAGGGAACTGAAAGAAAACTAATCAAACTTGCAGTGCATGCAAAGCTAGGAGGGATAGCTAACAATAGAGAAGACTGAAAGGATTCAGAAGGTTCTAGATAAGCTTAAACAATAGGCAGTGACTAATAGAATGGTATTTAACAGGGAGAAATGCAATATTCTACATCTTGGCAAGAAAAACAAAAATTACATCTATAGTATAGGAGGAATAGAACTAAGCAATAGCATATATGAAAATGATTTGGGTATACTAATAGATCACAGACTGCACATGAGTCAACAGTGTGATGCAGCAGCAAAAAAAGGCAAACACAGTTCTAGGATTATTAAGAGATGCATAGAGTCTAGATCACATGAAGTAATTATCCCCCTCTACTCCTTGGTCAGGCCTCATCTGGAATACTGTGTCCAGTTCTGCAGTGCTCCTCGATTCCGCTGTCAATATTGACAGTGGAATCAGAGGGGTTAAACGTCTGCGATCGGCTTTAAGCTTTCTCATAGAGCTTACGCACACTCCTGATTGGGGAGGTGCTCAGTGTGAGCTTGCATGATCGTGGAGCTGTACCTATATGGTGGTTTGCGGGAATGCATCTCCCGCGGCGCCGTATATATACGGGATATGTCGGGAAGGGGTTAAACAGGATGTGTCTCACCATGTCACACACACCACATGCCCAGATAAGGTAGTAAAATGTAAAATTACATTTATCGGTGGATTTCGTTTTATTTCCCCTTCTACTATACCTTCTATTGTAAACGTAGATGATTGCAAAATACCGTGAGAGATGACCCGGCTATTAAGGGGTGGAGGAGGCAGGGTTTTTTTCTCTTTTTAATTTTGCTTTATATAAAGAAGTATGTATACAGTAAAGAATGTTTCCTAACATTTTTTTCCAGTAAAATCCATTTAATCTTTGGTTTTGTATGTTTTATTGTCAGTCCATAAAAGTGGAGTAATACTCTGACACCATTGTTCCCAGCAGCGACCTGGGAGTCAGGGATGCATCCAGGCGTCTTCCCCATACTCTTCCCATGCCATCTGAGTGCTGCTTCCAGCCATTTCAGCTATTTTTCTGCCCTCCCAAGCCCTCCTGTTAGGGTATTCCGGACAAATGCTCGAGTTTCCCATTGATTTCCATTATGCTCATTACTCTAGTTGAGGGTCAATATAGTCACTCTTTCCAAACCAATAGGGTATGTTCACACTGGGCATTTTTGCTGCATTTTTTATGCTAATTTTCAGCTTCTTTTTACAGTACCCACAAAGCCTATGAGTTTTCAGAAATCTCATGCGCACACATTGGTTTTTTTGTCATAAGGATTTTGTGCTTTGCTGCTTTTTTTTGGTCATAGAGCATGTCACTTCTTTCAGCGTTTTTGCAGCATTTTTCACCCATTGGCTTGAATGGGTGTTGAAAAAACGCTGCAAAAATGCTGTAAAAACGCAGCTATCACTATTTGCAAGCATGCACAGAGACACAAGTTAGCCCAAAAAAAAAGCACCAAAACCGCAGTGAAAAACGTGCCAAAAATGCAGCTAAACCTGCATTTTAGCTGCAGCTTTTTTCCTGCCAAGATATTAGATTTTGCTGCAGAAAAGAAACACCGCAAAAACGCCCAGTGTGAACATGCCCTTAGAGGGCCATGATGTGTCACTCTCAAATTTTTAGAAGATCATTATAGTCACTCTTTCCAAATCTTTAGAGAGCCATTAAATATATACGTCAGATGTTGTGTCACTGCACTCCATACACAAATGTGCCCCTAACAGCCACAGGCGGAATCGCAATCCTCCCGCGGCTGTTAACATTTTAGGGTACATGCCTACCATGATCAGGAAATAGCAGTGCTTTGGAAGCACTCTCTCTGCATTCAATCTCGCAGTTAAATCCGTGGAATAACCGCATCAAATACATTCTATTGTGCAAATTTCTGTTGCAGAGACTAGAGTCTTTGCTGCAGATAATTGACACGCTGCGGCTCGTAACCCCGCACCGCGGGTGAGTTTACGCAAAGTCAAATAGAAGCACAGCAATTTCTATAAATCCCATCCACTGTGACTATTGTAGAACGCAGCGTTTTGGACGCGACGCAGAGCAGATGAGCTGTATCCAAAATGCTGCTATTCCGGATCGTGAGCAAGTACCCTGAAATGCAGCTGTCAATCTCTGACAGCAGCATTTAACATGGCCGCACGTCACTAATCCTGCCCGTCGGTGCCCATGTCACATGACCCTGGAGCGCCGATGTGTTGGCATGACAACCCGGGGTCTGCAGGAGACCCTTGTGGTTGT
>VIAB01013536.1:27442-39659 GCA_009801035.1 Oophaga pumilio
ACTGCCTTGGTCACTTGCCGTGACAACCTGTCTGTCCAGAGACTTCCTTGGTCTCTTGCTGTGACAAACCTGCCTGTCCAGAGACTACCTATATCACTTGCCGTGATTCCCTTCCCTTTTCCCGGATGCCACCCGCTCTCTTACAAGTAAAGTGTTTTGTATAAATAAAGCTTTGTGGTTCCACCAACCAGACCCATCTCCTCAGTGGTTCCACCTACCAGACCCGTTACACAATTTATTGAAAATAGCAATTTTACTGTATACAGTAAGCCAATATCGATCCTTTGACAAGCCTTGCCACATGACTTAGGATAAAAGCCAAACCAGAATCTCAATTTGAAGAAACATGTTTCGTAGTGTTGCCCCTCCTCAGTACAAAGCATGATTTTGCTGTATGAGAGGTCTCTGAGTGGGGTTTAAAGAGTAGCGTCTCTCCTTATGAAGAGTGACATGCCAGTGTAAGGAGACTTATAGGCCATGCAATGTTCTTATAGGAAATTAAATATGTGACTTGTCTCTTCAGAGAGGAAAAGGACTTGAACTCTAACACCAACTATTGGAAATAACAATCCTGTTGTATAAGGCAATATTGATCTTTTAACGAGCCTTGCCACGTGACTTAGGATAAAAGCCAAACCAGAATCTCAACTTGTAGACACGTGTTTCTGGGTGATGCCATCTACAGATCTACAGGCGTACTCCAAATAGTCCCACCACCATGTAGTTGTGTTGACCCGCCACCACAATTGTGGGTTACCAGGGCTATGGGGTACTCGGAGCCGAGCCCATGGAAGTCTATGGGATTGGTCACTGGTAGTGGTGGCTCGGTCCGTGGCCCTGGCGGTCAGGCGATAATGGGGGAATTATTTACAGGGGGTTTGGTAGATAACAGTTCGTGACGCCACCTGTAGTTCCTGATCACTAAGACCAGCGCTGCTGTAGATCTCTGAGGGGATGTTATGGCAGCTAGGTGTTGGGTCCCCCACAGGTGGGACTGGTCCCTCAAAGTCTATGGTGTAGATGGTGCAGGGTGCAGATAAATGACACAGTCTCACACAATGCAGCTTCTTTCCATACCTTTTACTTGCAGGTGTTTCATGCAGATCCCGGGGAGCTGGTCGGGGTGGAGAATGCACGTCGGGGTAACAGCTGAGCAGGTTAGAGGCCTCCTTTACTCCAAATGTAGATGAGTCCGAACTTGCCTGAAGCGAAGTTAACTCTGAAAACTCCAGCTTTCTCAATAGCTGCACTACCCGGCTGACATTGAGGTAGAGCCTTCTGGTTGATAGAGAACAAGTCCCCACTGTTGTAGCGTCCCACTCAAGGGCCTGACTCTACCTGACTCTGTTTTCGTATCAGCACTAGGGTTACTCTCTGCGACTGGTAGTCCAGAAAGCCTCCGGTTATCTGGTTATTGTGCTTGAAGCAATAGCAACACTTCGGACCCCGGTGTCCGGCAATTAGTGCAGGTAATCAGTACCTGTCGCACTTCTTTATCTGTCTTCTCCACTGCGCCCTTCGCCCTGCTCTTGCTCCCAACACAAGCACTGCAGCATAGATGTGAAAAGGTCAGCTTTCCTCCTGAGCTCACTGAGCAGCTCTCAGTATCCTCCAAATCCAGACTGGTTAAGGGGTAGCTCTGACTAGGCTAGGATGATTCACTTCACCCGTACTAGCCTCCACTTTCTTGTCAGGTGAGCTACACTAGCTCGGTGAGGATTCAGTCCTCTCTCCTCCAAGACTTGACTGAACAGACACTGATCTGATCTGCTGAACTCTCTGGCTGATCTCAGCTCTGACAGGAAACTCATCTGCACTGTCCTAAGACAGGAAACTGAACTGAACTCTGCTGCATGTCACTCCCCTTATACACCCCTGTGGGCGTGTCTAAAGGTGTGTATATAGTGAATGCATATCAAGCTTTTACTGTTACTTCTCTGTGCATTCTCCAGGATTTTATGTGTGCCTTACATAGCTGGGCTACACATAGTCATAATATGAAAATCTTCTGAAATATTAGACTGCAATCTTGCAACGCTGAAGAGGAGCATTGGAAAAAGTTTCTCAGTTTGAGATCATTGGTTGCAAAAGTGTTAATGCCCTTTTCAACATATTAAAGTAGCATTATAAGCAGGATGCTTATCATAGATTATACTAATATCCGTCGGGTTTCCGTCATGGTGTCCATCACTTTACTGCTGTGTGCTGCGCCAGCTTGTATAACATCATTTGTGACAGAGCCTCCAACGTAGATATGTCTACACAATGTTGTGTACTGTAAAAGAAACCTCTCAGCAGTGTCAAAAGGTTTTTCATCTCTCTTTATAGAGCAGTGACTTGCAGCTCTATAGGTGCTGGTACCAACAATCCAAGGGTTGAAGACCGCCATAGAGCAGGGCACATGATATACTGTGTCTGTTGTGGAGACTAAACCAACCAGCCAGACTCAATTCTGCTCATTATTATTGCTTTATATTAATTTGTATCAATTAATGTGGGCTGAATCAAAACAGCCAACAACGAGCTGCACTTTTCCCACATCTGCCATGGAGGAAAGATTGTAGCTCCAGAGTCCAGTGCTGCTGGCTTTGAATACTGTAGTGAATTTCTTAGCATTTCACATATTGAAGAGATAAATATTATCCCCAGCCATGGGACCCCAATCCCCCAATTAATGAAGCTGATGCTGATTTCTTTTGCTGTCATTGCCTCCAGGCCTATGTCACCCATGAGGAAGGGTTAGGGTTAACATAAGCTCTGGCTTTTCTCGTTAGCAGGACATGGCTGTCATATTAGTAGCAAAATGGAAACGATTATTAAATGTGATTTTCCAAATTTCTAACATATTCAATATCACAAATCTGCAATTATCGAGTGACTACGTATCCCACCCTCATAACGGATGTCTCTATGCCCCGTCATCCACAGCCCTGAATGTCAGCTGCAGACATTGCTCGGAAATTCTTTTTAATCACTTGGTGCAGTTGTCTAGTTGGTCGGTCTCTAAGCTCAAGGCTATCTGTCAAAGTAGATCTTCAACTTGTCCATGGACCCTTTACCTGCTCCTCATATTCCCTGCCGGAGCGCAGGGGCATCAATCTAAATGACAACAGCTCATTTACTTACATGGGGTCAAATAAAGGACTTTCTCTAATTCATGGTTTTCTTGGAAATATGTAATATTAATTATTGGTTATTTATATAGCACCAGCATATTCAGGAGACCTGATTCCTACATCACATGCTGTGGTCTGTTTCATTGGATCCCAAATTAGATGCCAAAGCTCGAGTGAAGGAGGAGTAGCATTCACACTAATGCACATGTACTTGGAAAGCTGCAAGCAAAAGTTACAGAAGATGGTGCTGATCCAATCTCCTAACTACACCATGATAGCAGCAGACCTGGGAGAAGGGTCACTGTGCAAGAACAATCTGTGGGCCAATAGTTCTCCCTATGATATAAGCTGCTGGCTGCTTTGGAGGTGGAAATGGCCCCCCTTTACCTCTCGGGCCCCAGATTGCACCAATGACGTGTCCCTTGCTGCAGACCCTCGTGACTAGGACATATGCTCGCTTAAGTATGGAGGCACAGAGTGAAGACCACTATACAATTGCATTGCTTTAATTGTTAAAATATGACGACTTCCTAATTTTCAAGACCTCTGCTTGCTGCGAGGTTCGATACACTGTAACAAGTCCTGCTTCTGTGCTAATTAAATGCTATTTCAGACCTGTTACTAGAGGTGTAGTTACAGTACGATGGACCCTGATGCTAAATTTGGACCTGCCCCGCTCCCCCTCATGTTGGTCAGATGTATGGGCCCTTATAGCATTCTAAAGTCTGACCCCCGTCCCCCATTATGTAGTAATGTCTCTGATTGTGTACTAATGACCCCCATCCTAGGCCCCTTCCAGGCATACATGTCCCCCATCCTAGTATATACAGCTCTGGCAAAAATTAAGAGACCACTGCATAGTTTTATAAAAACCCACTTCTCTCCATGTCTGACAGCCATTCCATTCCAGTGTCAGTGTAATTCCAACCAGAGTGCACCTCATTCTACTTAATGTGCTTCTGATTAGTGATCACCTGAACCAAATCTTATTTACCGAAGGAAAGTATAAAAAACACTGCGGTGGTGTTCACAATCCTCTTGCAATAGGACAAGCTGGATGGCAAAACAAGTGCTAGTAATATCCCAAAAGTAATAGGAATGAAAAAATAACCATGCCAAAGGAGCTGAAAAGAAAAGTCTTGTGTGAGGAAAAGAAGGGCTCAATTCTGGCTTTACTAGCAGAGGGATACAGTGAGCATCATGTTGCCTCCATCCTTAAAATTTCTAAGACTGCAGTCCATTACAACAAGATCAAGCAGCAGACATTGGGGACAACAAAGCTACAGACCGGCAGAGGGCAAAACCAACTCTCCACTGACCAGGAGGACCGTAATCTTATTTGAATGTCACTCAGCAACCGCAGGATGACATCAAGTGACCTTCAAAAGGAATAGCAAATGGCAGCTGGGGTGAAGTGCACGGCGAGAACAGTTCGTAACAGGCTCCTAGAGGCAGGGCTCAAGTCATGTAAATCTAGAAAAAAGTCTTTCATCAATTTAAAGCAAAGGAGAGCCAGGCTGAAGTTTGCCAAACACCATAAGGATTGGACCATAGAGGACTGGAGTAAGGTAATCTTCTCTGATGAGTCTAATTTTCAGCTT
Organism: Oophaga pumilio; assembly: GCA_009801035.1. Taxonomy (NCBI): domain Eukaryota; kingdom Metazoa; phylum Chordata; class Amphibia; order Anura; family Dendrobatidae; genus Oophaga; species Oophaga pumilio. Next base: position 32,160 of record VIAB01013536.1, read on the forward strand.
TGTCCAACACCTGGTCGTCTAATGGTTAGACGGAGACCTGGAAAGGCGTACAGGCCACAGTGTCTTGTACCCACTGTGAAATTTGGTGGAGGATCGGTGATGATCTGGGGATGCTTCAGCAAGGCTGGAATTGGGCAGGTTAATCTTTGCGAAGGACGTATGAATCAAGCTGCATACAAGGTTATCCTGAAAAAACAGTTGATTCCTTCTGCTCAGGCAATGTTCTCCAACTCTGAGGACTGGTTTTTCCAGCAGGACAATGCACCATGTCACACAGCTAGGTCAATCACTGTGTGGATGAAGGACCACCACATCAAATCCCTGTCATGGCCGCCCAATCTCCAGACCTGAACCCCACTGAAAACCTCTGGAATGTGATCAAGAGGAAGATGGATAGTCACAAGCCATCAAACAAAGAAGAACTGCTTACATTTGTGACGCTTCCCACGGCTGCGGGGCGTTGGGACATGGCATAGCTTGCATAACTAGCCAATGCTCCCACTCCGCCAGTCCACGACGACGTGAGGCATGCGTCCCAGATGGTAAGAGAATGTGGACCCACTGGACCACAGAGGCAGACACGGGCCTGCCTGGACTAGGGGAGGGCAGCGACCGGGATCCGTGGCAGCTGAGCATGTGGGCAAGATGGCGACCTGCAGGACTAGACAACACCGCACAACTTCAGGTATGAAGAAACATAAAGTTTACTTAAAGAAACACACAGTACATACACAGAACATAATGCCAGGCTCCTGATTCCGCACATCAGAGAAGGGTACACGTCTCAGGATCACAGACGAATGCAGGAGGACATCATGGGTAGATGCAGTCCAGGGTTATCTGGCACGGGCATACTTGGGCGGCCTCTCTCTCAGGCCTCAGGTGTAGCACAGGCTCAGCAGGAGAACATCAGACACCGACCTCAGACAGACTTCAGACGATGGCGGGGTCATCACGGGTAGACGCAGTCCAGGATCATCTGGCACGGGCATACTAGTATGGCCTCTCTCTTAGGCCTCAGGCGTAGCACAGGCTCAGCAGGAGAACATCAGACACTGACCCAGGACAGACGTCATCACAGGGTAGACCTCGGAGGAACCGGCAGGACATCGGGACATCAGGAACACGGACTGGATCTCAGGTACTCAGGAACACAGACAGGATATCAGGAACACGGATTGGATCTCAGGGACACAAGAACACAGAATGGAACTCAGGGACACGGGAACACGGACAGGAAGTCAGGAACACGGAATAGAACTCAGGGACACAGGAACACGGACAGGAAGTCAGGAACACGGATTGGAACACAGGAACATCAGAACACTGGCATCGGACTCCGGACATCTGGCAACGATCGTCAGGATCCGGACATCAGGCAGGGAGGACAGGATCCGGACATCTGGAAGTGGTCATCGGACATCAGGCCGTGGTCATCAGGCATCAGACATCTGGCAGCGACCTGAAAAGGAACCCCAGCGGTTTGGTGCAAGCCCCGCCAGGCTCAACAGGAGCTGGCCAGGAATTGTACAGAAGCTGAGCACAGAGTAACAGAAACTCAGCACACACACCGGACTCCTCCTTCCAAGATGAACTCAGGTTATATAGCAAAGGATCACAGTCACTGGTAAGGGGTTCAGGACACAGAAGGACTTCAGGAACATAACACAGAGGACACAGTTCAGACAGTCAGGTACAGGAACAGATCCAGGATCAGGGATTCAGGGAACAAGACACAGCAGGAACAGGCCTGGATATGCAGCCTCCAGGAAGGGCGATCTGGGTACTCAGCCCCCAGCACAGGCGGAAACACAAGACAGGACAGGACAAAGGGAATCAGCTCCCCAGAACTGATCGCACTCAGAGCAGGAGCTTGAACACACAAACACACACGGCTAGATTTAGGAACTCAATGCAAAGCTCTGGCAACGCCCCACAGGGCTGGGGAACTTTATATATGAGCTGCTTCACAGCGATAGGCTGGAGCAGCAATTCTAGTGCACACACCCAATCCTCATAAAAGCAGGACAGGTGTGGGCCGTGCCCCCTATGCAGAGCCAGACAACTCATCACAGAGGGACACCTGACAGTGGCTGCAGCCACACACGTAGTAAGTCATGCACCACTGCAGAGGACTTTGCAACCTACAGGTGGCTTCTACAGCAGGTCAGGGACCGCACATGCGGGTAGTCATGCAACGCAGCGGAGACACTCACGCAAGTACGGCTACACAGCAGAGCTGGGAACTGAGCAGCATCCATACAGGTAACAGATAACAGTATCCCAGCTGGTTAGGGGGAAAAGAGCAAAAGGGTTAAAGCAAAGACATGCAAAGTAACACTGGAAAACAAAGTACAGATAATACCAGCGTTACAACATTTCTGTACCAGGAGCGGCATAAGGTCACCCAAAAGCAGTGTGACAGACTGGTGGAAAGCATGCCAAGACGCATGAAAGCTGTGATTAACAATCATGGTTATTCCACAAAATATTGACTTCTTCCTGAGGTAAAACATTAGTATTGTTGTTTCTAAATGATTATGAACTTGTTTTCTTAGCATTATTTGAGGTCTGCAAGCGCTGCAGTTTTTTGTGATTTTGACTGTTTCTCATTTTCTGAAAATATTAAATTTATTGGTTGGAAATTCGGAGACATGTCAGTAGTTTATAGAATAAAAGAGCAATTTACATTTTACTTAAAAATATAAAGTGAAAAATCAGAGAAGCTGAACATTTTGCAGTGGTCTCTTAACTTTTCCCAGAGCTGTATGTCTCCCATCCTGGTATATATGTGTCCCCCCATCCTGGTATATGTGTGTCCCCCCATCCTGGTATATATGTGTCCCCCCATCCTGGTATATATGTGTCCCCCCATCCTGGTATATATGTGTCCCCCCATCCTGGTATATGTGTCCCTCCGCAGACGCTGGGCGAAACGTGTGTATCAGGACAGAGGGACTGAACTTCAGGTAAAACTTCATTTATTTGCCTATCCTGAGCGTCTTCTCTCTTGTTCTGTCCCCACAATGAGTTTGTGACAAGGGTGGTCATAGCCCCCTGAGCCACATGAAATACTGGCTATCCTTACTTTTGCTATGCGAACTTTAGCAGTATTTAGCACTGAATGTATGCATCTACCTGTTTAAACAGCCAGATACTCTGATCGCATGACGTAAAGTGGTGACATAGGACATAAATCTTGTTTATTAGTGTACAGGACCACTTAGCAGCAATAGAATTGATTACACTCTAGGGTTTCAATTTATATTTATTTGCACGGCTTATGCACTTTATATTTGCGGCCTTTCTATCTGTAGTAAATATTACTATGATACATCATGTAATTATGTCCTAAAATATGCCATTACATAATGATTGAAGAATATATTTATATACCTTTCTGATCTTGCTCACCTTTTGTTCAATTATCAATAAAAATATTTTTTTAACATAATATTGATACTTTTCTTTCTACCTGTGGTAGTAATGAGGCTGCTGTATGTCCCATTTCCAGCCTCAGAGCTGCACTCCATCTCCTAGGCGCGCAGTTCCCACGGACGCCACTAGAGGGCGCTGTGGGGCAGCACAGAGCCTCCGGCGGGCGCGCGCACTGAGGAGAGGTATGTCCTCGCCGCCTCAGCTCGTCCCTACTCGTGTAGCCGGCAGGACCCGGGCAGTGTGTTTTTGCCCTGCAGAGCGGAGCCCCCCAGATCGGCGCTCACCGGCGGAGCCCCCCGCGGTCACACAGACGGGCACCTGTCCCTTGTCACAACTTCACTGCATTAGCGCAGAGCTCGGCGCCTGTGAGGGGAGGATGCCACAGCCCGGGAGCGGGCACCACAGACACAGCTGGATGTGAGTGACTGGCATCCTCAGCACTGCCCCGCCTGACAACACTGCACCAGGTGGGTCCATGCATGGCACTCTTGTCACTTTTCTAGCCTGTGTTGTACCCGGGGTGGTCGGCGGCGACCCCCGTGCTCACCTGTCTGTCACTCCGGAACTTTGTAGTGGGCAGCGGGTCAGTCAGCGCCGGTGTCAGCAGCACCGACAATACCGGACAATGGACGTTCTGCTGGGAAAAGTTCCAGAGAAGCAGCTGATTCCGGAGGCTGTGTGTGCAGGACCCGGGGAGAATGGGCAGAACTTCCAGGGCAGGACCTGGGGAGAGGGGGAAGAACAGCCAGGGTAGGAGCTGGCACAGGTATCACTGACAGGACTGGGGAGAGGGGGCACAGCATCCAGGGCAGGAGCTGGCACAGGTATCACTGACAGGACCCGGGGAGAGGGGGCACAACTCCAGGGCAGGAGCTGGCACAGGTATCACTGATAGGACCAGGGAGAAGGGGCAGAACATCCAGGGCTGGAGCTGGCACAGGTGCCACTGACAGGATTGGGGAGAGAGGGCACAACTTCCAGGGCAGGAGCTGGCACAGGTATCACTGACAGGACTGGGGAGAGGGGGCAGAACATTTAGGGCAGGAGCTGGCACAGGTATCACTGACAGGACTGGGGAGAGGGGGCACAACAGCCAGGGCAGGAGCTGGCACAGGTATCACTGACAGGACTGGGTAGTAGGGGCACAACATGCCAGGCAGGAGCTGGCACAGGTATCACTGACAGGACCCGGGGAGAGGGGGCACAACATCCAGGGCAGGAGCTGGCACAGGTGCCACTGACAGGACCTGGGGAGAGGGGGCAGAACAGCCAGGGCAGGAGCTGGCACAGGTATCACTGACAGGACTGGGGAGTAGGGGCACAACATCCCAGGCAGGAGCTGGCACAGGTATCACTGACAGGACTCGGGGAGAGGGGGCACAACATCCAGGGCAGGAGCTGGCACAGGTATCACTGATAGGACCAGGGAGAAGGGGCAGAACATCCAGGGCAGGAGCTGGCACAGGTGCCACTGACAGGACTGGGGAGAGGGGGCACAACTTCCAGGGCAGGAGCTGGCTCAGGTATCACTGATAGGACCAGGGAGAAGGGGCATAACATCCAGGGCAGGAGCTGGCACATGTGCCACTGACAGGACCCAGGGAGAAGGGGCACAACATCCAGAGCAGGAGCTGGCACAGGTATCACTGATAGGACTCGGGAAGAGGGGGCATAACATCGAGGGCAGGAGCTGGCACAGGTATCACTGACAGGACTGTGGAGAATGGGCAGAACATCCAGGGCAGGAGCTGGCACAGGTGCCACTGACAGGACTGGGGAGTAGGGGCACAACATCCCAGGAAGCAGCTGGCACAGGTATCACTGACAGGACCCGGGGAGAGGGGCCACAACATCCAGGGCAGGAGCTGACACAGGTATCACTGATAGGACCAGGGAGAAGGGGCAGAACAGCCAGGGCAGGAGCTGGCACAGGTATCACTGACAGGACTGGGGAGAGGGGGCACAACTTCCAGGGCAGGAGCTGGCACAGGTATCACTGATAGGACCAGGGAGAAGGGGCAGAACATCCAGGGCAGGAGCTGGCACAGGTGCCACTGACAGGACCCAGGGAGAAGGGGCACAACATCCAGAGCAGGAGCTGGCACAGGTATCACTGATAGGACCCGGGAAGAGGGGGCATAACATCGAGGGCAGGAGCTGGCACAGGTGCCACTGACAGGACCTGGGGAGAAGGGAAGAACTTACAGGGCCATAGCTGGCACAGGTATCACTGACAGGACCCGGGGAGAGGGGGCTCAACATCCAGGGCAGGAGCTGGCACAGGTGCCACTGACAGGACCAGGGGAGAGGGGGGAGAACATCCAGGGCAGGAGCTGGCACAGGTATCACTGACAGGACCTGGGGAGAGGGGGCACAACATCCAGGGCAGGAGCTGGCACAGGTGCCACTGACAGGAACGGGGGAGAAGGGCAGAACTTACAGTGCAATAGCTGGCACAGGTATCACTGACAGGACCAGAGAGAATGGGCACAACATCCAGGGCTTCTTTCTAGAAGAATATTTTCAAGTAGATTATGTCTTGTTTATCTCTTATCTATCATCTGTCTTCTCTCTTTTTCCCATGTATCTACTGTCTTCTGTCTATTCTCTGCCTCTACTGATCTATCTATTTATCTCTATCTCTCTCCTGTATTTGTCATTTATAATTTTTTTTGCACATTATTGTCTCACACTAAGGACCTGTCAGATCAAAGAGAATTTATGTAACTTGAAAGATTTTTTACAGTTTCTCTTCTCTGTAATGGAGAGTGGCTACAAGTGTCCCAATTAGCTGGACTTTTTCATCCTTTGGGTGCATGATGATGGCCCCCTCATCTGCCTTATCATCTATTGATTAGATGTGTTGCATCCTCTTCTGTAACATGAATGAACATTTCATAGTCAGGACTCCTTCAGACAAGTGTGTTTTGGTCAGTGTGACGTCTGACTCCACACTGTTCATTAACAGATGGATATTTTCGGCTGTACCTTGCAAAAATGAGCACTTTTGAAGGTTACTATTTAATAATATCTGCAGCCTTTCTTGAGGTATTAACAATTTTCATTTGTTTACAGTGTGTTGCCTAGGAGACCGACCACTGCTGCTCTCTTGGTTGTAAGCACTGCGCTGAAGCTAGCTAGGATTAAAAGGTGACAGCGACTGCAAGCTCAATAGAATAGAGCCTGTAAGCACTGCATGTGTTCTGCTGTCTAGCAGCGGTGGTCGGTCCCCAAGGCAATGAATTGTAAAGAAAAGTGTTACTATCGCGAGAATTTCTTTACATTTTAAGAATCAAGAAATTGCAAAATAGCTTGTATCTACAAGCACAATCCGACAATACTTATTTATGAAGATGGGAATAACCCTTTAAGTTCGAGTGCATACAAAATGTTTTCCAGACAGACCATAAAGCTATGTCTACTTGGCGTCATTCACAGGACATCCGTTTTCAGACTAGTCGAGTAACCAAAAAAAAAAAAAAAAAAACCTTGATGGGTCACAAGAACAACTTAAACTAGCAAGGTTTTGATTTTTGATAGTTACGTTTCAGGCACATGAGACAGGTCGCCAGTGCTCGCCACTTAACAATCGTTAGATGCGATATTGCGGTGCCACATTGTGATCTTCATAGTGTGTTTTTCTAGATACATATATTTTCAGCCTCGGTCTGTTCTCACAGGTATGAGTGACCCTTCTCTACGTTTATTGTTGAGCATAAACTTATGGATATGCTTAATTATGCAAACGAGGTTATAAAGTATGCCATTTCCATGTAGCGCAGCACCTTGGGGTATTGCCCGGAAATGTCATTTTGCTGCCCTGGCTGAAACGTATAATGTGTCCAGTAAGTCGTAAAATGTTACAGGGCAGTAAATCAGAAGTCTTGTTGAGAGATCAATGTATTGGTGGCCAAACAGCAGCATGTTCTTGTTCCTTCATCATCCTATTGTCTTAAATTGCATCCCCCAACCCCTAAACATAGAAAAAGACCACCTGAATTATCTTTTCTGCCCTTATATTTTATCCCTACACACTCTTGAGTTTCCTACCACATCATTCCA
>VIAB01013538.1:30589-45487 GCA_009801035.1 Oophaga pumilio
TCCCTTCCTTAGATTGCCATATAGTGCTTGACATATTGTGTGGTGCCATATAGAGTATGATCAGACAAATGTCAGCCTGAATTACCCCATGTCTATGCTGCACCCTTCAGGTAGTGGCATTCTGAAATGTTAGATTTGCTCTGTGAAATCCTCACCATAATGAACAGGAGGTTTGCAAAAAAACTAACATGAACATGAAAACCTAAGAGGCCGAGAGAGGGAGAACCTCTATACATGAAATAATTGTCCTTCTTATAATACTAATTTACTTTTAGGTCCAGCATTTTAATCTGTCTCAATTCTTCATACTGTATGTATTTACTGCAATTTTTCAAAAGAAGTCAGCTAGTGACGAGTGGATCAGGAAAAAATTGATATTCGCCTGTTCGCACGTTTTTTTCCCAGTAAATTAATTTTACAGTGAGTTTAATGTCCCTTATTATACTCTGAGGTCTCTACATGTTCCAGAGCATAACAAACATAATATGTAAAAAAATAATAAATGTCTTCAAACTCACCCTACCACTCACCTCTCCGGCTCTCCACTTCTCACCATCACACATCTGGTCTCGGCTGCATATTCAGATCACAACTGCTCAAGCTGAAATACTCGGACTCCCACACTGCTTTGATGGAGCCATAGAGGATTCTGCGCACACACGCAGGAAAGGTCATGGCGCACACACGCAGGCAAGGTCATGGCGCACACCTTGATATCAAGACAATCTGGAAGAAAAGCGAGAAAAATCAGCTCTTACACTAGCAAAAAACCCCAAATCTTTCTTTTGGATACATGTAAAAAGTTTTCCTATACGGTAGAAAAAACTGAGATATTTCTAGCACCAACAGTGGCATGTCAAAGTTTGGGAACCCCTGATCAAAATTACTGTAATTGTGAACAGATAAACAAGGTGTAGATGAAATTAAGTTGTAGGCCTAATTGTCTAATGATCTGAACATCATTGAAAATCTGTGGCCAGACCTCAAAATAGCAGAGCATGCAAGACAACCAAAAAATCTCACAGAACTGGAGGAATTTTCCAAGGTAGAATGGATGAAAAACCCTTAAACAAGAATTGAAAGACTCTTATCTGGCTACAAAGGTAGTTTGCAGGCTGTGATACTTGCAAAAGAGGGTACTACTAAGTACTAACCATGCAGGGTGCCCAAATTTTTGAATCGCCCCATTTTCTTTTTTGTAATTCTTAAAATGAAAGAAAAACATAATTTTTTTTTATTAAAATACAAACTAAATGTGTCATCTTTAACTTTAGGCCTTGTGAGGCAGTGACCGGGATCGTTTACGAGGGACGTTATATTTCCCCCAGAATGTGTACAGAGACCTATTAAAGCCATTGGAGTGCATTGCAGTCACACACACAGCTGCGGCTGCAATGCAGGAATGAAGGTGAGCAATGACCTAGTCAGACTACCTGGCTAAGGCTGATTAAGTAAAATCCGGCAGGGCCTTCATTTCTTGGAGGAGGTCACAGGAGGCAGTGGGGCGGCCTCCTCCCTCCAACCCGGGTTTTCCAGTGGCTTTTGCCACAGGTCTTTAAAACTCCTGCACTAAGGAGTAGTGTTGTTCTATGTTGGGATCCTGCAAGGAGCATAGCAGGAAAGCTCCACAGGACTGTGTGTAGCTGAACCCAGGCCTGGGACGGCTCTGCATCAGTCAGGCTCTGTTCGGCCCGGCGCGGCCATTGTCCCCGGCAACCAGTGTTTATGGACTGATGTTAACCCGGCTGCGTACCGGAGGACTTTTCCTGTTTTACCTGTGAGTTGCTGAATAAAAGCTGTTTACTTTGGACTTGCTTGGGTCACTGCCTCAGTTACTGCACGGTGTGAACACCGCCGTCTTACAGCCTTTTAGAGATCATTTCATCTTCAACTTGCTTAACTGTTCACAATAATGGTAATTTTGACCAGGGGTGCCCACACTTTTACATGCCATGGTATATAAGGCCGAACTTCACATCAATACTATTGAATTATGGTAAACCCACATTTTTTTCATTTTGTGACCTCATGAAATTTTGATCTTTTGCTCAGCTGTGACAGGCCCTCATCAAAGCCTGAAGTAAAGAGCCAGTGTGAGAGGCTCGGGGATTTCAGTCTGAAGACTGGATGGGTGATAGAGAGGAGCTAGAGATCTGAATTTAAGGATTTTTTAAAAAAAATTTTGGCCTTTTACTGTCTATAAAAAGGATGACCAGCAGGAGCCATTTTGAAGAATTTGCATAGAAGAGAACTACAAAAAAAAGATTTTTGGCAAATTAGAATTTTTGTAAAATTCTAGTACAAATTAAGAATGTTAGCTCAAAATGTTGTCATGTTTCATTTGGTGAGGTAAATACACAAAGCATTTAGTCTGGAAGAGACATTAGAATGAAACATGGATTGATGACATTAATGCAGCTGGGTGATTTGGTTGGAACGGTGGAGATTAGAGACTGGTTGGAAGATGGAGAAGTAGCACAATGGCAGGGTAGAGTAGATTATAGTATTTCTGCAGCCTGAGACAAAAATTGAAATTTCACCCTCTTCCTCCCCAAAAATACTTTGGCAGTCTTTATAAATATCCCCATGAGATTCAAACGCAAAAATATACTAGCAGTGAATAAATCACATACATAAATGTAAACCTGGAGTAAATAAATAGCATATACAAATATATATAAGCAGAGAATAAACTGCCGACATAGATTTGTACCAGTAATGAATAAATAGCATACATAACTATGTCAGCACTGAATAAACTGTATGCATAAATATGTACCAGCAGTGAAAAAACAGATACATACCGTACATATACTACAGCAGTGAGTAACCTACACGCATAGAAATACACGAGCAGAGCATAAAATGCACATATGATTTCAATTTGATTTGAAATCAGCAACCTGACAATATTTGCTGTGGATTTCACCATTTGCAATGCACAGAGTGTAAGTTGCAGCAAATCCACATCACTTAACGTACGGGTGTATTGTGCTGTACATGGTTTAAATCAACAGCTACAAAGCTCATGTCAGTCAGTGGGCTAAAGTCATACTGAGGCAGGTAGGGTTATCTCTACCCACACAAAATAGCAATACCGGTCAGTGCTTCTCGAGGACTGTGTAATTCAGCTGGGCGTCAGTGCCGCACCCCCAAAAATTTACTTCTTACCACTGAGTAGGGTGAGATGTTCAGCAGAAGTTCCCTTTATTCAGCGGCAAAGTACATAAGAATGTCCCCCCCTAAATTGCCTGCTGAGGAAAAAATAGTTCTGATTACGGTACATAAAAATTGGACAGAACAATTTTCATATTAAATCATAGGTATAGAGAGGTATGGACCAAGGTTTCTAGTACTTCTTGATTTTATAATAGATGCCAATAAGTGGACAGATTCCACTATATGTCATGTTATTTTATAAACTGTTATAAAGCTGATTCATGTATTTATACAAATCATTTGCTTAGATTCCACTGCTTGCAAGTTTGGACTTGACTTTTGCTAGAATATCAGGTTTGTTTAGTCTGCCATTGGGGATACTTGTCAGCAATTTTGCTAACAAGTGTTTTTAAGTAAAATCTTCAGTCTGTGGCTGGCCTTTATTGTCTTAATTAAAAAGGGCAGCTACAAACTAGTGACAGATACTCTTTAAAAAGGAGATGCTTTTAAGTCACCACTTATTTGAAATGTTTTTAGTCCCTTTTTTGATACAACATACAACATTGTTTGGCACCATGGTCAACAGCAGGACATTCATCAGGTTGATTATAGATAGATAGATAGATAGATAGATAGATAGATAGATAGATAGATAGATAGATAGATAGATAGATAGATAGATAGACAGATAATTATTATTATTTATTTCTATAGCAGCATTGATTCCATGGTGCTGCACAGGAGAAGGGGTTACATACAGATTACAGATATCACTTACAGTAAACAAACTAACAGACTGATACAGAGGGAAGAGGACCCTGCCCTTTCGGGCTTACATTCTACAGAATGGTGGGGAAGGAGACAGCAGGTTGGGGGGTGCAGCAGCTCCAGTAGTGGTGAGGAGGCAGCGGGTCATGGCAGGCTGTAAGCTTTCCTAAAGAGGTGGGTTTTCAGGTTCCCTCTGAAGGATCCGAATGTGTTTGATAGTCGGACGTGTTGGGGCAAAGAATTCCAGAGGATGAGGGATATTCGGGAGAAATCTTGAAGGCGGTTGGTTGAGGAGCAAATAAGTGTGGAGGAGAGAAGTAGGTCTTGGGAGAACCAGAAATTACGTGAGGGAAGATATCGGGATATTAGAACCACACATAGTGCTCAGTATAAATCAGTACACCTCTTGTAGGTGCAATGAATTTGGAAAAATGCATGGCACCTGCTGTCAAACATGCACGGCTGCATGAGTACTGCTGGTGTTGGTGAGCTACATTTCACTGACTGTATCATGAATTCACAGATGTACTGCTCAAGGATATCATAAAAGTACTAGACAAGAAGTGAGATAAAAGCAACCTTTAACATCCCTGCTGGCATCATACCTGTAACATCTGCCTGGTGGGGGCTTCTCATCCCCCAGCAGGCAGATACACTGACTTACTCACCACTCCGGGCCATGCAGTGATTTCTTTCCTCTGCTTGCTGTATGCTGTAAGCCCTGTGTCCTCTGCTTGCTGCTTGGATACTTTCTAGCTGCATGCTTAGGGTAGCCTTGCCTGCCCTTTTTGATTCTTAAAGAGACAGTGCACACATTCTTAATGTATCCCCAGGCAATTGATGGGAGGTGCATGGTACTCAAGGCATTTCCACCAATGGGAAAATGCCTGAGCAACATTTGCTTTCATTCTGTGGCCAACTACTGAATAACCAGGTCCTGTCCTGTTTCTGCCTCACTGGGGGCTACATACCCAGGCCTGTACTCAGACTTTACCTGTACTTTACCTGTCTTGTTTTCATCACCCTGGGGGCTGAGTACCTAGACCTGAATCCTGAATCCTGAACCTGTACCTTTGTATGTACTTGTCTGAATTAGGACCTATCCCTGCACCTGTTTATACCCTAGTCTGGATCCTTCGATAACCAGTTGTGTCTGACTCTGTCCCTATTCCTTAAACTTTCAGTGTCTGAACCAGTTTCTATCTCTAAAGATCTGCAGTGTCTGTACTGACACATCTCAAAAATCCTGCAGTTTCTGAAACAGCACCTATCTCTATTCTGTTGTCTCTGTATAATGTAAGTGATCTTTGTGCACTGGCTATTTCATTGTAAGTACCTTTGTGAATCTCGTCCTGTCTGTCCTGTGTCACACCTGCGGCTCTGCATCTGTGCCTCACCTGGCTCTGCACCTGTTTGACACTTGTGGCTCCTTGTCTGTCCAGTCTGAACTCTGTTCTATCTGTTCCCGTATTTGAGTCGTATTTGTCTGTGTCCCAGTCCTTCTTGAAAATGCTCCTAGTCTGAACTGGGACCTACGTGTCCCTATATCCTGTATTCCAGTTGTACCTGCCTGTTTCACAGTCCTTGCCGAAACTGTTCTTGTCCATCCAGTCTGAACTGTGCCCGCCTGCCTGCCAGAGTGTCAGCTGTGCTCAACTGTCTGCCCGAGTGTCAGCCGTGCCCACCTGCCCTGGTTCCAGTGTACATCACTTGTGCCCACCAGTACTTGCCTGTCTATACATCAGCTGAGCCAACCTTAAATCTACACTACTTGCCTGCACCTGTCGTTACATTGTCCTGTCCCCTTGTTGTCAGCTGTTACTGTCAGACGCCACCCTGGAGTGGTACCTGGCAGCTACATGCCGCACAAGCCTGAACTCCAGTGAACCTGACCTCCAGTGAACACCAAGGTAGTTGCTTAGTCACGCCACTCCAGGGTAAGTCTTGTTTGTGGCACAGTGTGGCACAATCCTCACGCATGCCATCCCGTTTGGGCACGAACGTTAGACAAGCAAAGCTATTGTAGCTATTTTAGCGCAGAAGTTTAGGGGTTGAAGTGTTAATATCACAAATATCAGTGCAGTCAGCAGTTCCATGGCAACGCTACATTTATTGAAGAAAAGTTTCCCCTTGTAGTGTTCTACTCTTACATTCACAATAGCCAGTGTTCTGTACTCAGGCCTGCACTGACACAGCTGCTGCTGCATCATTTTTTCACTACTGACACATATAGTGTTACTTCTTCCTATTGACTGGGATGTGCCAGACAAAAGTGCTGATGAAAGGACAATGGCACTTTCTTGACTTACCTGGCACGGGTGACAGTAGCTTGGTCAGTCACTGATTATTATTATTATATATTTATATAGCGCCATTTATTCCATGGTGCTTTACATATGATTATGTAGCAATATGTTAAATGTACTCAGCAGCATACACAGGTGCATGTTAGTAAAGGAGGACTGTGTGCACTGTGGCCAGGAGTCCATGTCACCCCAAGAGTTACTTCAGAATGATGCTTAACGTGAGATACTTATCTCACCTCAAAGCAGATGAAGCCCTGTAAGAAAGGAATCAGAAAATATAATTGTAGCAGAGCTGAGTATGTGAAAAGACTCACTATAGCGAAGCAGCAGAGTCCAGAGATGTAACAGTACTGAGTACGCTGGGAGGTACACAGTGGCAATGCAACAGGAGCCCAGTGTTGGAAGGCGCATAGTGTCAATGTAGCATGTCAATGTAGCAAAGCCCAATGATGTAGCAGAGCTGGATATGTCAGGAGGTCCTCATTAGCTGAGGAAGAAGAGTGTAATAATGTGTCAGAGATGGGTATGTCCAGAGGCACACAGTGATAATATAGCAGAATACAGCATCTCAGCAGAGCTAGGTATACACTGTGGCAATATAGCAGAGCAGAATGTGTCAGGGTGAACAGTAGTAGTAGATGTAGCAGAGTGAAGCGGCAGTAATCCAAAGTAGTAGCAGGCACCATACAAGTAAATTCCCAGGCAGTGCATCTCTGAGCCAGTTTAAATGCCCTGTGAGAGAGGCATCACAAGAGCGCATCAGGCTGCCATGGCAACCCTGTGTGCATACGAGCAGTTTCAGATAGTGGATGCAAAGGAAGAACTGAGCACTTACCACTGGATCCAGGAGAAACAAAATGTACATGCTCCATGTTTTACTTTTCAACACCAGAAAGCTAGAGGAAGAAGCTTAGGAAACTCCATCTCTATGTTTTTTTCAGGCTTTGTCTTTGAGAAATCGAGCTTTGACCGTTATAAAGATGTATTAAGAAATGATTTGGCAGAGAATGTGTATCCAGTATCAATGACATTTCACTTTAAAATGACTTTTTCTATTGAATACAGCTGATATGTTTGTATACTGTGCTCGATAGAACCGGAGGAGACGGTTTCATGGCTGTTTCTGCTGAAGCCGGTTGTTGTTGAGCAGACCTAACGACGGTTTTACACCTGTTGTAAGTCCTCTTGAGGATTAAGAGCTGTAAAAGCGTCTTATTATCACCTTCTAAGTGCTTGTGCTGGTTGCTTCTTCTTCTGAATGAGTTGTATACAGTGTTAGGAAGGCTGGCACGATATGATCTGATCTATAATACAAGTCAATGTTTCTTCTTGCACCATCCTTACTGTGCTGACAGCCTGAAATAAATTGGTGGTGGTCTTTTTCTTTAGGTTGTTAGGGGCATATTCTAGGTGTAAAATATAACCGTGAGACTCACATTGATTCCATAGACAATTAAATTATTGCAATGTCATAAATTTGGAATAATTTACAATTAATTCCATTAATGTTTAGCATTTATGTGATGTATTAGCTAAATAATTCATATTCAATATGTGTAATGCTGATGATGAGTGTATGAATGAAATATGAATGTCTACCTACAAAGATTTTTCTGATCGCTGTTATTACAATCATAGCAACACGAACATGGTAATTGGAAGTATGTTCCAGAAAGGATGAATTCAGCATTTTTGTGAAAAACACAATGCTTTTGATGGCATTTTTAAGAGTACTAATGTAAAGCCTATAGTGTGTTACAAAATGAAGTCCACACTGATGGACACATGCAGAAGAAGGCCCCTATACAACAACAATATATGGGCCCTGTGAAATCCAGTAGCTCATCATAATGTACAATCCCATCTGCTTCGTAGGGGGTATATGTACCTCCAGGTCCCTGTGCGGCTGCAGAAGTTGCATCAATGGTAAGTCCTCCCATGGAACACTGTACAATATTAAACATTTGAAAAAATATACAGTACTCTTTTTAGGTATACTTTTATTTATTTTTCTTCCAGGAAATGTGTCACATACATTTTTTAAAATGAACAATAATACTACATACAAGGGACAAATACTGTCACACTATGGCCAGACCACATGTCACCAAAACATAGTGAATGAATGATGCCACATACAAGGGAAAAATACCCGACTGGTGGAGGGCTGCAGTGATAGTTGACTTTGTGGGACTTTCTCCCATCTCCCTGCTACATCTGTGGAGCTCAGCCACAGTGATCTTGAGGTTCTTCTTTATCTCTCTCACCAAGACTCTTCTCCCACGATTGCTCAGTTTGGCTGGACGGCCAGGTCTAGGAAGATTTCTGGTGGTCCCAAACTTCTTCCATTTAAGGATTATGGAGGCCACTGTGCTCTTTGGAACCATGAGTACTGCAGAAATTATTTTCTAACCTTGGCCAGATGTGTACCTTGCCACAATTCTGTCTCTGAACTCCTTGGCCAGTTCCTTTGACCTCATGATTCTTATTTGATCTGACATGCACTGTGAGCTGTGAGGTCTTATATAGACAGGTGTGTGCTTTTACAAAATAAAGTCCTATCAGTTTATTTAAACACAGCTGGACTCCAATAAAGGAATAGAACCATCTCAAGGAGGATCACAAGGAAATGGACAGCATGTAACGTAAATATGAGTATCTGAGCAAAGGGTCTGACTACTTATGACCATGTGATATTTCAGTTTTTCTTTTTTAATAAATTTGCAAAAATTTCTACATTTCTGTTTTTTTAAGTAAAGATCGGGTGCAAAGTGTACATTAATGAGAAAAAAATGAACTTTTTTGAATTTACCAAGTGGCTGCAATGAAACAAAGAGTGAAACATTTAAAGGGGTCTCAATACTTTCCGAATCCACTGTATTACCATCACATAGTGACCGAATAATATCACACACAAGGGACAAACACCACCTTGCCATTATCAAACCATATATCACTACCATATAATGAATGAATAATGCCACACATAAGGGACAAATACCACCACACCATGACCAGACCACATATTACTACCATATAGTGACCACATATTACCACCACATGGTGACTGTATACTACAATACTGTTCATCATTAAAAAAAATAAAATACTAATATTATCATAAGTGCCATTATAAACGTGAGCTCTGCACATTGTATACAGTGTACAGTGTCAGTGTATAGGTAATACAATGATCACCAGTGACATTATACGCAGGAGTCTGGTATATAGTGTTAGTGTACAGGTAATGCTGTGCTCACCAGTTACTTTATACATAGGAGCTCTGGATATAGTGTCAGTCTACAGGTAATACAGTGATCACTGGTGATATTACACACAGGAGCTCAACATATACTATACAGTATATAGTGTCAGTGTACAGATTATGGGCAGCACGGTTGCTCAGTGGTTAGCACTGCAGCCTTGCAGCACTGGAATCCTGGGTTCACATCCCACCAAGGACAACATCAGCAAGAGTTTGTAGGTTCTCCTTGTGTTTGCATGGGTTTTCTCCGGGTTCTCTGGTTTCCTTACACACTCCAAAGACATACTGATAAGGAATTTAGATTGTGATTATCAGCAATGATAATGTGTGCAAACTGTAAAACACAGCAGAATATGTTGGCTCTATATAAAATTAAAGATTATTATAAAAAAAGGTTATTTCTGGTAACACACTGACTCACCGGTGACGTCTCTAGTTTAAGTCCTTTATCTTCGCTTTTCTTCTTCATCTAGCACAGACCGTCATCACTTCTTCCAGCCAGGACTCGTCTCTGCAGAAAATAACACAGTTATCTAGAGCACCTTCCACATTTTTCCCCAACTTCTGCACTACACCAGATGAAGAAAAAAGCAACAGTGTCGTCTTGCACAGTAACAAGACCTCCTCCTCCACTGAAAACAGTATCCTCAAAAATAAAATACATGACAGCAATTATAATGTCTCTTAATTAGCCCCTACAATAATAACATCCCACATCCTGTTCCTATATGTACTCCATTCTGGACCCCCGGTGTCTCATTCCTGTCCCCTTGTGTCTCATTCCTGGCCCTTTTTTCTCATTCTTGGCCCCTTCTGTCCCATTCATGGCCCATTTGTTTCTCATTCTTGGCTCCATATGTTCTCTCATTTTTTAATCCATATGTTCTCCCATTCTTAACCCTATATCTTCTCCCATTCTTAACCCCATATGTTCTCCTATTCCTGGCCCATATGTTTTTCTATTCTTGGCCCATATATTTTCTCATTCCTGACCCCATATGTACTCCCATTCCTGGCCCAATGTCTCTCCTTTCTGCCACCATGTCTCTCCATACTGCTCCAAAGTCTCTCCATACTGCCTACATGTCTCTCCAGTCTTCCCCCATGTAGCTCCATATTGCCACCATAGTGCAGCTTTACAAATAAAAGGGAAAAAAAGTCTCCTTACCTGGTCACGGTCCAGTGGTGTCCTCTCCCCAATTCATCGGAGGAGCGAATGCTTCGGCGTATTGCATTGATGTCATACGTTTAGATACTGAACCGTCAGAATCCTGCGTAGCTACTGCTGTAACTGTTAGGATCACCTTTCTCACCTACCCTAGCAGTATAAACCCTCATATGCAGTAATGTTAGTATGTGTGTCACAATATATGTCACTAATTACAGAGGCACATGAGAAGTTTGACAGATGGAAAGTTTCTCATAGTGAAAACCATGGAGCTTCCTCTCTGTTGAGTCTCTTTTTGATTATTTAAATTCCTGTATGGGCATTGCATAGCCTATAAGTCTCCATATAGCAAGTTGGTGATCTCCACATATAGAAACCTTACCTTTGAGACCATGTGTGAGTGGCTTCTCATCCAGCCAAACCAGTTGTTATGCTTTGCAAATGGAGTTTATGGTTTATGGTTTGGCTTCTTATTTTGTTATGTGGCAAGGCTCTTTAAAGGATTGCTATTGACTTTTAGGATTGCTACCTCCAAAAGGTGACATTAAAGTTCTAGTCCCTTTCCTCTTTGAAGAGGCAATTTGCATATATAAATTTCCAAGCAATCATTGTATAGCCTATCAATAGCCTTATACTTTCTTGGTACTCTCCACAAGTTCAAACTTTATCCCTTAGACCACATAACAAGACTAAACATACAAGAGTGTTGATGGGCCAGACCTTGATGTAAAAATCATGCAAAAAATAAAGTAATTGTATGCATAGTAAAAGAAGCTTATGGAGGCTGAAAGATAAAGGTGAAACAATAAAGGGAAGGTGTAAATATCTATCAATAAATGCAGGGTTACAAAAGACTACGTGTGGGTAAAAACCCTACATGTATCACTTATGGAACTGGCTTCCTAACAACGATCTTTGAAAAAAAAAACACATGGCTTTATGACACTCTATTGTGAGATGTTTATGCTATATCTGGCAACCCAGTGATTGAGCTGTAGACTTCAACCCATCAATGGTTTTACTACTATGCTGCTGAATTAGTTAAGTTAGAACTTGGTGTCTGTAAGAAAATGTAAGAGATTTTAAGGTGACACATCTATAAGCTCTTTATTGTCTAATATAAAATATAAAAAACTACATTAACGACCCATAAATGTACAAAACCAGCATTGTTTACTGTGCTATTATGACCATAGCTTACGCCTCCTCCTTTAGAAATTGTCATTTAGAGACGTAGCAATGATCCACCGATAAATAAGGAGGCAGAAAACAGTTATACCATCTGCAAAGATGACTCAGTTCTTAGTACCAGTTCCTGTAATACATCTTTGGGAAATTCAGCCCCTGATAGCAAAAGCTTGAAAACTTTTTTTTTTCAATTACTTTCAATGAAGATGAGTCAGATACTGTATATAAGCCATTTTTCAAGGCTTCAATAAGCAGTCCTATTGTATTGTTTATAACATTACCTTAAATGTGATTTGAAGTTGGGGAACTATTTTCTTTGTTGTTGCTGCTAGCTGATTTTTTCAATGAGCATCATTTGGAACAAGATGTACATAGGTATGTGTGAGCTGAAAAGGTATTTTGTACCCTTGGTTGGTAAATGCAGTGACTCAGCCTCAATCTTTAACCTTTTGAAGTCTTTCAGTCAGTGGAAATGTTTTGTTCTAGAAACCAAATGAGAGTAAGCAACAAACATAATGAAACTTGGGTATGGAGCTACTTCACAGATTATCTTTTGAATCTACATTATAAGATACCTAGTGCACTGATATTGTGAGCACTGTCAGGATCCAATTATTGGAATTGCTAAATTCAGGAATTTGTAGGATCGCTACTTCCAACAGGTGGCGCTATGGAGTTCAAATCCTCTTTTTTCTCTGAAGAGGCAATTTGCATTTTAAAATCAGCAAGAAATTTTTTGACTTATTACAACTGCTGTTCCCTAAAAGAGAAGGTTTTGCTTTAAAGAAAATCCACTGTTTTAATTTAGATTTTATAAATCAATCACAGAATCATAGAATGGTAAAGTTGGAAGCGACCTCAAGGGTCATCGTGGCCAACCCGATGCTCAATACAGGATTCACTAAACCATTTCAGACAGTTGTCTGTCCAGCCTCTGTTGGAATGAAGACTTCCATTGAAGGAGAACTCACCCCCTCTCGTGGCAGCCTGTTCAACTCATTGATCACCATTTCTTTCAAAAACATTTTTCTTATATCAAAACTGTATCATCTCCTTTTCAGTTTCATTCCATTGCTTCTCGTGTTTCCATGTGCAAGTGAGAATAAAGATGATCCCTCTACACTGTGACAACCCTTCAGATATTTGTAGACCGCTATTAAGTCTCCTCTTAGCATTCGATTTTTCCAATCTAAACATTCTCAGATCCAGTTCCTCATAGGACATAATTTTCAGTCCACTCACCATCCTGGTAGATCTTCTCTGAACTTGCTCCAGTTTTTTAATGTCCTTTTTAAAATGTGCCTAGAACTGAACACATTATTCCAGATGAGGCCTGAACAAGGAGGAGTAAAGGGGGATAATTAGTTCACATGGTCTAGACTCGATGCTTCTTTTAATATATCCAAGAACTGCTAGCCTTTTTTGCTGCTGCATCACACTGTTGACTCATGTGCAGTCTGTGATCTATTAGTATACCCAAGTGTTTTTCACACGTGCTGTTGCTTTGTTCAATTCCTCCCATTTTATAGATGTAATTTTTGTTTTCTTGCCTGAATGTAGAATCTTGTATTTCTCTCTGTTAAACACCATTCTATTAGTTGCTGCCCATTGTTCAAGCTTATCTAGATCCTTCTGAATCTTTTTTCTGTCTTATCTAGAGTTAGTTATCCCTCCTAGCTTTGCACCATCTGCATATTTGATTAGTTTACCTTTGGTTCCCTTACCTAGATCATTTCTAAAAATGTTGAACACTGGAGTCAGGACAGGGCCTTGTGGTACCCCACTTGACACTTTTCCACTGGGATGTCCAACCATGCGAAACCATGCAACCATGTAAGAATAAAAAAAAATGTATAATATATCTCATCAGAGAATTCTGTTTCTTTCAGCTCCTAGATTGAAATTGTAGTCTTAGTTACAGGGTGAAAGAGATAAAATCTGTTTTCAGTGACAACAGAATTTCATATTACTTGTGAAAATAGATGACAATTGATGCTCATAATATTCTATAGAGAGGAGAGGTGGTAGAAAAGGGAGGCACTACAGGCCGACGCAGACATTCTGCTGCAAGTTCTGCTGACATGACAGTTGTACTTTGAATCTATAGCAGAAATAAAAATTAAATTGTGACTGTTGTTTCAGGAGAATTTGCAGCAGAATATCTGTCTCTGCCTCTAGCTCCTCTCTACTCCTCGCTGACCCCGCTCCTAAAAATCTTACAACAACCTACTCTCATTTCCTATTTCAGTAATAGGAAAATAAGTTTTCACTGACTACAGATTTTACATATTTTAACCCTGAATTGAAAGTGAAATATAAGTCCAGAAGGAGAAATAAGCAGATTTCTCAGACAAGATATATTGCAAAGTTTCCCATTTTCATGGGTACTATAAATTTATGCAATAAAAATTAAAATGCCGATTACTCATTAATAGGGATGAGCGAACATGCTTGCCAATACTCGTTACGCGCCCGAGTATCACTGTACTCGGTGTACTCGGCGAGCACCGAGCATTTCCGGGATTACTCAGTGGGAACTCGGGTCTCCAACCAGCTTTTTTGGCGGACTTTACAGACCCAATCACGATGCAGGGATTGTCTGCCAGGCAATGAAACGCCGCAGCCATCTTTGTTGTTGTCGTGCAGTGATTGGCTGGCCACACAACATCTTCAGGGGTTATAGAGACCAGATGCAGCCCTGCTCGGCGTATTCAGCTCCGGATGTACATAGTGTATGGAGAGCTGCTGCCGAGATCGGGTCAGAATTGGGGATTTATTAGTCAGTGTGGGGTCTACCATCCTAAAGTACTCAAATCCAGCTAAAACCAACAGTCCTTCTAAGGCCGGAGTCACACTGGCGACAAAAACGGACGACTGCAATTCGATGAAGTATCACATTGCAGTCAGACCAATGTTAATTTATGGAGCAGCTCCCAGCATCCGATTTTTTCTCGGCCCTTTTCCTCAGACCGAGACGATCGCAACATGCTGCGATTGTCTCCGATTATCGGTCAACAATCGCCAATGCAAGTCTATGGGTGCGA
>VIAB01013538.1:46203-63088 GCA_009801035.1 Oophaga pumilio
ATACAGACCACATATTTTACAGTGTGGTATATCTGTGACACGCCACGTCCATTCATCTGCTAAAAATTTTTGTCTTTTTAGCCCTAAATTTAATTTTTTTTTGCAGTCTAGCACTGTGCTTATATACAGCATAATTTAGCCAAAAATAAAAAAATTACAGGCCACACATTTGTCGTAGTGGTATCTCCGTGCCAGCTCATATCTGTAAGTGCTCAAAATTTGCCCAGTTTACGGCAGTTTTCTTTTTTTGTCCTTGGTGTCACTGTTCTGATATACAGCAGTATTTAGCCAAAAAAAGAATACAGGCTACACATTTTTCGGTGTGGTATCTCCGTGCCAGTTCATATCTGTGCGTGCTCAAAGTTTGGCCAGTTTATGGCAGTTTTCTTTTTTTTGTCCTGGGTGTCACTGTTCTTATATAGAGCAGTATTTCGCAAAAAAAAAATAAAAAAAATACAAGGCACACATATTTCGGTGTGGTATTTCTGTGCCAGCTCATATCTGTGCATGCTCAAAGTTTAGCCAGTTTATGGCAGTTTTCTTTTTTGTCCTGGGTGTCACTGTACTTATATACAGCAGTATTTAGCCAAAAAAAATACAGGCCACACATATTTCGGTGTGGTAACTCCATGCCAGCTCATATATGTGTGTGCTCAAAGTTTGGCTAGTTTATGGTGGTTTTCTTCTTTTGTCCTGGGAGTCAATGTATTTATATACAGCAGTATTTAGTCCCAAAAAAAATAGAGGCCACACATTTTTCATAGTGGTACCTCCGTGCCAGCTCATATCTGTGCTTGCTCAAAGTTTGGCCAGTTTACGGCAGTTTTCTTTTTTTGTCCTTGGTGTCACTGTACATAAGCACAGTGGCCTGTTTTTTAAAATAATGCAATATAGTGCTGAATATAAGTACTATGACACCCACCACAAAAAAATAAAACTGCTGTAAACTGACCAAACTTTGAGCACGCACAGATATGAGCTGGCACGGAGATACCTCTACGAAAAATGTGTGGCCTGTATTTTTTTTGGCTAAATACTGCTGTATATAAGTACAGTGACACCCAGGACAAAAAAAGAAAACTGCCCTAAACCGGCCAAACTTTGAGCATGCACGGATATGAGCTGGCACGGAGACACCACTAGGAAAATTTGTGGCCTGTTTAAAGATTTCTGTTTCAAGTTGTTATGGCAGCTTTATGACTGTGTTAAATGCTCCAACTACTACCACCATCATCAACTTCAGCCTAGAGGCAGTCACTGCGCAGATAGAAAGTCTGAGTATCAGAGGGTGAACGCTTAGGCGGTGCTGTACTCTGTATTGTACTCTGTCTCTGTATTACGAAGGCTAAATCTTCTTGATGAAATTATACCTGGAAGAGCCATAGCAAGATAACGTTGAATATCACGGGACAGGACTCGCAACTAATGAAGCCTGGTGTTCCTGGGCAGGATTCTGACAAGCCCTCACCTACTAAAACTGAATTGGTTGAACGATGATGGTTAAAAGGAGCCCATGCATTTTCTAAAACTGAAGCTAGAGATTTTGACATTTCAGATGCATTTCCAGATATGTCAATTGGAGAGCGTGGTGGTCGGAGATGTGACTTCTACACAACAACAAGAGCTGCCGCCTCTCCACCACCCGAGGTGCAGCACTCACCACATTCTGTCTCTTTCCCATTCTCCCGCAGAACGAAAGGCGGCAAGGACAAGGTCCTTTCCCCTCTGTAACAGTCTGTCATTGTAATTTTTTGGGGGATAAACGATATCTATTGCTATGTATGTAACCCCTTGTCATGTACAGCCCCATGGAATTAATGGCGCTATATAAATAGCTAAATAATAGTAATAATACAATACGGGTCTTTCCACCAGACAATTCATCGAACATGATATTGAAGGAATATTCTTTTTCTGACAACTCTGTTCAGCTGTGCACAAACTATGTCAACTTGGTAGCTATACCCCAGTGGGTGTTGGCACAGTGTCATGTTAACTACAGTCCCCAGATGTTATGTAGGCCCCTAATCTCACCTCTACTTCAGCAGCATGATGAATTAATAGGAAAAGCATGTGGTATTGGTGTAGCTGTTGTTTTCTTCACAAATAAACTCAATAACATCAATGATGTGGTTAGCGGCACACGGAATGGAGAAATAGTAAAGATGACAATTGACAAGTAGTTTCACATTTGAGGTAAAACACACTTCAACACGTTGCTTTAACTCTTACAATATTATATTCCAAAGCCTTGAAGAAAAAGATGAATATATTGTGAACCAAACAGGTATGAATAATTAATCATACAAATTATGTAACATAATTTTAAACATTCACAAGCTATCAGTGGGGAAATTATTTTCCTCCAAAAATTTTAAGTATGAGACTAGTGTCATCTTGTCGAATATGAGCCACAAAATCCTTCAAATTGAAACTGTTCTGTATGTACTGTGCAATTTTCTCTAGAAAATTGGGAGTGCATGCCTTATATACTGCTTTCATTAAAGAACTGATTTGATATGTACAGAGTATTGATGACCGGGCTGCGGGTACCTGTGCTGCGCCGTGTCCGGAACTATCAAGGCTGCGTTACCTGTTTCACGGCAGAAGCAATAGTGTAATCGACAGGCCCACAGAAAGAGGGGTCGTGTTTAGACAGGGAATCTGGCCGGAAGCTGAGGGAAAAAAAAGCAAAGCAGGAGTAAGTCCCCAGCTGTGACCATGTGAGCAGCAAGGGGGGCAGTGAACTATGCACCCGAAGCACCGACGCTGCGGCGAAATGCAGCAGACAGACCCGGTGACCTAGAGGCATGGGGCCAGCTTAAGAGAAAGCGGGCAAGACTTTCAAGATTTTTGCCGTGGACAAGCAGCGCATAGGAGGCTGAGTAGCATGCTCCGTCTTTAGAGCAGCGGCGCTGCAAAGGACAGTTCCCATTGTCTCCCGTCACTAAAAGCGGTACTGCCATTTACCAAGGCACCGTTTGCCCAGTCACTGCCAGAGAGCGAGGTGCTGCACGCTTCTTGACCGTGAGTACCGAGCACGTGGGCAGTAGAGAGAGTCAGTTCATGCCACGTGTTCAGCGTGGATAACCAATAACTAGAAGGCATAGAGGAATGACAGAGGACGTTGGTACGGTCAGCAAGGTAATCCCTCAGCATTTTCAAAAACTTTCACTCCATGTGAGAGTCCCCTGCGCCTCAGTGACAGGGCAATGGGAGGGTCTGAGAAAACTCTCCTCAAACTTTGCCAGTATTCAACTGCCTTTGCTGGCTTGGAGTTGTGTCACACTTCAGCTGTACTCCTTGCTTGGCCAACAAACTGACCTCTGCTGCCAGCGTTTTCAGATGTGAATTTTTGTAATAATTCCGCAAGAAGGGCCCTCTGTTCCTCCAACATTTTAGTATACCTGTCTGCCTCTGGAATAAGAGATGTAAAGTTATCCTTGCAGCGTGCTTCTAGAAGTGTCACCAATCAGTGTTGCCCATCACCCAAAATTGTGATAACGCGAGGGTGACGGGAAAGGCAGCGTAACATACACTCAGCCATGTGTGCAAGACTGCTAACAGTCAATACTTCTGTGTCCTCACCAAGAGGATGACTGACCATTCTCTCTTCCTCCTCCTTGTCCTCAGGCCTCCAACACTTAGAACTAACCTCAGTAATATCATTTTACAAACATCATTGTAAATACCTTCTTATAAACACACCCCTGAATTTTTTATCTCCCCACCTCATTTTAGATTGTAAATTGTCACGAGCAGGATTGTTTTGTTTGGGTTTAATTATTATTATCATTGTTACTTAGTGTAGATTGTAAGCTGTCACCAGCAAGGTAGTTTTGTTTTGGTTTAATTATTGAATTAACTGTCTTTCATTAACTTGGGGGTATACTTGAAGGTAGTGAGGCCCAAGCCACCGACCTGTCTCTGTCTCCTGTTTAGCCCTGAGCTAAACCCACCAAACCCCTCCCCAGGAGGTGAGACAGGGAATAAAGTGAATTACACCAAAACAACAAAAAGGAAAGACAGACACCTAGGGGTTAAATAATTAAACAATAAACACTTAGCTTGCTCTGCTGCAATGCACCGAACAGCAGAGAAAGGCACCAAATCAGGGAAACAGCAGAAGTACCGCTACGCTCAGCCAGCCCGACTTCAGCTTGGTTGGTCTCCAAAAGGTAGCAACATCACCAACTATCAGCTGACGCCTCAGATAACCTTTTAAAGAATGAAGGGAGTGGTCATCGCCTTCTCCTGAAAAGTCAGAAGCAATGCAATTGCACCAGCAGCCACCGGGGGAAAAGACTGACATTAACTCCCGATGGCCTGAAAGGAAAAAGGTTTTAATATGCAAAGAGAGATCTGCCACTGATCTAAAAGTGGATCGTGACAGATGTTACATATGTCAGACATCCATGTCCACTCCTCAGATGTTATGTGTGAAGACAGAACTGAATACTGACAACCTTGTTGATGCTGGTAGACTATTCACCAACTGCCCTCAACTGCTCACAAATACTTTCCAACACCTGCAGTGCAGAGTTCCAAGGCCTGGGGGCATCACATACCAGTCGTTGAACCAGAAGCTGCAAGTGCTGCTGAATCACGGCAAGGGCGGATGAAGCTGTAGCTGACTTTCTAAAACTGGTATTTAGAGCGTTGCACTTTTCTGAGCAGATCTGCCAGCTCGCGTCACTTTTCAAAAAACGTTGACCAATTTGATTAAGCGCATAAGCCAGGAAAGGCACGTGTGTGAGCTCGCCACGCCACAGAACAGCCAACAGGTTCCAGCCATTGTCACACACAGCCAACGAAAGAAAAGAAAAACAAAAAAACAGGCATACAATTGCTGATCGAGCCGCAAACCAGTGATCAAAATATAGCGATAAATAATGGCCTATCAATACCCTAGTAGGCCCTAACCAACAACCCTGCCTGACAGCGAAGGTTGACACCCTCTTGAAACGCCATTGGCGCCCCCGCTCCACAGCGGCTGTCCCTAAAGTCCCTATTGGACCCTAAATGATATGGATAATCACCAATCAAAACACCTTTAAAATAAACAAAATAGAGGTTATGTAACAAAGTGTTCTAGCTAGGCAGTCCAGGGATATTATTAAAAATATTCAAAAAATTGATCACCACAATAAATACCAATGATACAGCATAATTTCAGGGAATTTGAACAGTAACTGAAAAAAACATTAATTTTAGGGAAAAGGGATGAGAGATAAGAAATCTTCCAAATCCCTATTTAGAGGACCCTGCCTGACAGCGGACGGTTAACACCCTAATGTTAGCACGTTTTGGTGCCCTCGCTCCACGTCGACTGTTCCTTATTCACCCTACTTCTCACCTCATCAAAACATTAAGTTTTATAAGATAGTTGGGGAGGGTAGAAAAATGGGGACAATATGAATCAAGGTACGGTCCCATAGACTGCTCCACACAGACCCTGACTTATGTGTTAAACACAACAATGAGTGACAATAAGGGGGCACACTAAGAGATATATTGCACATCTGTGCCTGGAGTACTGCCAGCCAAGCTATTAGAGAGATGGCACGTGTAGGCCATTATTTATCACTATATTTTGATCACTGGTTTGTGGCTCGATCAGCAATTGTATGCACGTTTTTTTGTTTTTCTTTTCTTTCGTTGGTTTTTTAATAAGAATTTCAATATAGTAATTATTTTTTATGATTAGTTTTTTTCTGATGAGCATAACTTGAGAACTAGTCTCCTTATCTTCCTATTTTTGCTGTCCACAACTCTTCAGCATTTTGGGGTTTGTCACAGAAGCATATTAGCTTCAGCACAGCCTCTTCCCGCTTTCATTTGGCAGTGCTGCAGTGCTTCCAGCTTGTAACTAATGTGCTACCTATTGTAGCTGGAGGCTGAAGAGGAGGTGATGGAGAAGGAGGAGGTGCAGGAGCTGTTGACTGTGGGGGCAACTCAGATTGACATAGGACCCGCAATACTCGGGGTTTGCGAGGACATGCACCATACCAAGGTCGGATTGGGTCCCGGCTTCCACTATGTTAACCCAGTGTGCCCTCAGTGAGATGTACCATCCCTGACAACAAGCACTTGTCCATGTGCCCTCATGATCTCCCTCCTCGACTAGTGCAACCTTATACTCTCTGGCCTCCTCTCCAGCACTCTTGCACCACTCAAATCTATCCAAAACTCTGCTACCAGAGTAATTAAACTGTCCCTCCATTATTCCCCAGCCTCTCCTCTCTGCCAGGCCCTTCACTTCCTTCCTATTGCCCATAGGCTACAGTTCAAATGCCTAAATATGACATACAAAGCCTTCCACAACCAGTCTCCTCCATACATCTGTGACATGGTCTCCCAATGTCTTCTTCATGACTTCTTCTGCGCAAATCCAGTTTGCCGTTAGCGACATGTACCTTCCTTGACCACAAGCACTTGTCCACGGGTCTGTGGTTAGGTGCACTTTCCCTATAACAGCATTGTTGATGGCCCGGGTAATGTTGTGGGACACGTGCTTGCTTGTGTAAAGTAGTTACGGCATACCTGGAGAAATAGTGGCGAGTGGGGACCGAGTACCTTGTTACTGTCACCGCCATCAGGTTGTAGAAAGCGTCCATCTCCCACGAGCATAAAATGCAACATTTAGAGTGCAAGCAGGTGAGAATTTTGTTAATTTAGTACTGTGGTCTGTGGGCCGTTGGCTGTGTCTTTCCGCTTATGGTCCAATGAATGGGTTATGGACAACTGAAGGCTGCGCTGGGACAAGGACGTGGACGTGCTTGATGATGGTGCTATTTGACTGTGGTCAATGGCAGGTGCAGGGCAGGAGGCATCTTCGCATGCACCGTAGACAGGGGATTGGCTTGCACGCACAACAGCGGAAGAAGCAGTGGTATCACCCGCAGACACTGTTCATGGAGCCTGGTGTTCAACCAACAAAGTCAGGTGCTTTGCTGCCATGTGCCTGATCATGCAGGTGGTGGTAAGGCTGGTAGTTTTACTACCCCTGCTGATGCAGCCATGGCCGGTGTTGCAAATGTCTTTTTTGGGGTTATCGGCAGAGTCTTTCAAAAACAACAAGACTGGTAGGGGGACATTCATTGTCTCCCTCTACCACACCACCTCCTCACCTCGACACCTGTCTTTCGGTGTTCCCCAAGTCTCTGTTCTAGGACCCCTACTCTTCTCCATCTACACCTTTGGCCAGGGACAGCTGATGTAATGGCATGGTTTGCAATTTCATCACTATGCCTATGACACGCAGATCTACCTATCTGTACCTGACATCACCTCCTTACTGACCAAAATCACACTTCTTCGCACTATATCATCCTTCTTTTCTGCTCACTTTCAAAAAGTGGACATGGACAAATCAAAATACATCATCTTTCAAGCATCTCACGCTGAGTACAGCTGAGAGCTGTATACGTCTCATTCGGTACCACTTTAGTAAGCGGTAAACTTTGCCCTAGAGAAAGTGATTTTCCAGACATTCACTGCCTTTTTTGCACATTTTTTGCAGCTGTGATCTTCATCTTACTGGTTTGCATGTCGTCATCAATACCATCATCGTCCTTATGCTGTAAAGAGGAAATCAGGTGTTTCCATCGGTCGTGGTTATGTACGTTTTGTGCCATTCCTTTAACAGTGTTCGTTACACTAGGACAATTAATTTTAGACTGGAACATTAGGATATTATTGGTAATATGAATGGGTGAAGATGAAGAAGCTTGTGCCATGGGTGTGTTTATAGTTACGGATGGTGCACTGCTCTTTAAACTTAGTTTTTCATGAGCATCCATTAGTTTGTTTGATTTTCCTCCAATACTGATCAGCTTTCTCTAATTCAGCATCTCACGAACATGTTGCTCTTCACCCTTTATACAGACACGTGCGTCTTTGGCAACATATTTTGGATGGGCATTTCAGGCCGAGTCTCACAAGCGCATCTGTTACACTGATTTTCAAACAGGCATGAAACCGATTCTGGTACTTGATGGTGGCTAAATGACGAATCATTGTTGGCTGTATCCTGGATCTCATAACTCCCATAGCCACTGCTGTTATTAAACATGTACTTTCCCATTCCTGTCATCACCATGCCCCTTTTCCAAATCACTTCATCGAACGATTCATCCGCCATAATGTTACTAAAAACATGCACCTTCCCAGCAGCAACTGAGTAGGAAACCACGTTACAGTTTTGCAAGGTGTTTATGATGCCACTAAAAAAAAATGTACACACTATGTTGATATCTACACCTACCCAGGGGGAAATGTTTGCCAGGCCATACACTTAGTGTATGGGCATTCCAAGTTTAGGAGACCATCTCCTTTAAATTGGGCAAACATTTAATTCAGGCCTTCCTCCACGTCTCATCATTCGCCACCACTATATCACCAGCGTTAACGTGTTCCGTGCTGCTACAGCCAGTGTGGAAATCCTAACAAGGGTGGGTGGTTATGCTGTGTGTAAAATACTTGTTATGAAAAATTTTGAGGTGTACCCCACAGGGGAAATGTTTTCCAGCCCATACACTAAGTGTATGGGCATTCCAAGTATAGGAGACACACTCCTTTAATTTGGGCCTATTTTTTAATTAGGCATTCCTCCAAGTCTCATCATCCACTGCCAATAGATCAAAAGG
Source organism: Oophaga pumilio (assembly GCA_009801035.1). Lineage (NCBI taxonomy): Eukaryota > Metazoa > Chordata > Amphibia > Anura > Dendrobatidae > Oophaga > Oophaga pumilio. The sequence goes on from VIAB01013538.1 coordinate 54,852, forward strand.
GTTTACGTATTCCGTGCAGCTACAGCCAGTGTCGAATTTCGAACAAGGGTGGGTGGTTTTGATGGGCGTAAAATACGTGTTATGGAAAAGGTTGAGGTGTACCCCACAGAGGCAATGTTTGCCAGCCCATACACTTAGTGTATGGGCATTACAAGTCTAGGAGACCCACTCCTTTACATTGGGCATAGTTTTAAATCAGGCCTTTCTCCAAGTCTCATCATCCGCTGCCAATAGGTCACCAGCGTTAAAGTTTTCTGTGCTGTTACAGCCAGTGTCGATTGCTTAACAAGGGTGGGTGGTTATGCTGGGCGTAAATTACTTGTTCTGAAAACGGTTGAGGTGTGCCCCACAGGGGAAAATGTTTAACAGCCATACACTAAGTGTATGGGCATTCCAAGTCTAGGAGACCAGCTCCTTTAAATTGGCCATATTTTTTAATCAGGCTTTCCTCCACGTCTCATCATCCACCGCCACTAGATCACCAGCGTTAACGTGTTTCATGCGGCTACAGCCAGTTTTGAAATCCTAACAAGGGTGGGGGTTTTTGCTGGGCGTTAAATACTTGTTATGGAAAAGGTTGATATGTACCCCACAGGGGAAAATGTTTGTCAGCCCAATACACTTAGTGTATCGCCATTACAAGTCTAGGAGTCCCGCTCCTTTTTAATGGGACATTTTTTGTTAAGAAGCCCTCCAACATGTTTCTTCCAAGGGGGGATTGGGGTTATTGGGGTGCATATAACTTGGTAGCAGGGCAGGCCTTGCAGTCAATGCATAAAAAAAGGGAATGGGAGTACAAAATGAATAATGTGAAGTGGATTTTCCTGTGCCCACCCAGTATGTGGGTTCAAAGGCTTATTGGGGTGCACATGACTGAGTAGCAGGGCAAGCCTTGCAGTCAATGCATAAGTAAACAGAATGGGAGTACAAAATGAATAATGTGAAGTGGATTTTCCTGTGCGCCCACCCAGTATGTGGGTTCAAAGGCATATTGGGGTGCATATGACTTGGTGGCAGGGCAGGCCTTGCAGTGTGAAAAACAGAATGGGAGTACAAAATGAATAATGTGAAGTGCATTTTCCTGTGCACCCACCCAGTATGTGGGTTCAAAGGCATATTGGGGTGCATATGACTTGGTAGCAGGGCAGGCCTTGCAGTCAATGCATATGAAAAGGGAATGGGAGTACAAAATGAATAATGTGAAGTGGATTTTACTGTGTCCTCCCAGTATGTGGGTTCAAAGGCTTATTGGGATGCATACGACTTGGTAGCAGGGCAGGCCTTGCAGTGTGAAAAACAGAATGGGAGCACAAAATGAATAATGTGAAGTGAATTTTCCAGTGGCCATCCAGTACGTGGCTTGAAAAGCTTATTGGGGTGCATGTAACTTTGGGGCAAGCCAGGCTTTGCATTCAATGCAGCATTTTTTCTGGAAGCCCTCCAGTACCTCTCGTGAAAGTGGTATTGTGGTGCGTCTTAATTCTTGGCAAACCCATCCATTCACTGCATAGGCAATAGCAGTTTAGGAGACCCACTGCTTAATAATGGCCCTTTACGAAGATTAATGCCACCTGATGCGCCGGTAAAAATAGGCTCTGTGACTTTGAGTCCCTCATTCATAAATGAAACAAGATGTGTCTGCTTATGTGTCACACACCACATGGCCAGCTAGGCTTCTTAAATGTTACAATGACATTTCCAAGTAAATGCATTTGTATTGGTTGAAAGCAATGTTAAAGTTGAAAAACGCTTCAAAAACGCTGGGTCTGAACATAGTCCAAGTGGGGGAGGAACATTTTGGTCTGGGGTTAATTATTTTGCCTTATATACAAGTCATTAACCTGGAAAGGATATGCCTTTACATAATTCTTAGCAAAATCAGTTTTGGTTTCGTTTTGGTACGTTTTTTGGTGCACCGCTAAAAATGGCATGAAACTCTGACAACATTGTTTAAAGCTGTGAACTAGGAATCAGAAATGCTTCAAGGGACGATCCGCATGATGTCCCCGTGTCATTTGAGCAGTGTTTCCATTATTTTCAGACATTTTTAGACCTTAAAAGGTCCCTTGGGGGGATCGTGATAAAAATGCTCGGTTTTCCCATAGACTTACATTGGGCTCGTTGCTCTGGTTGAGTAGCCGAGTATTCCAATTTGCTCGACCCGAGCAACGAGCACCTGAGCATTTTAGTGCTCCCCCATCACAACTCATTAACAAACATTCAAAACCTAATCTCTATTTTCAGTGTAAAGTGAGAATATTTTTCTCCCAATGAAGCACAAGGATTGTGACTGTTTCTGTCACTTTGAGTGATACACAAGCATAATGATTCCATTCTCTAAATGAGACACCATGTTTGTTGGTTTATCTCACAATAGTTGGGCAAAGTCTTTTTAATTGCAAAGCAGCAAGTAATACAGTCTTTTGTTGAGGCCTTTTGGTTAGATGGTTCTAGCTAGAACCTACATCAACTGCAGAACTAAGGGTGCTACTCCCAAATACAACACACTCTTCCTTACAGTATTATATTATAGCCTGTGTAAAGCCTATTAAAAAAACATACATGGCTGTTATGATTTGGTAGCTGAGGAGAGCAGGCAAAAACGGCAATACACCAGAGAGGTTGGAATCTACTGGATTGCAGTACCCTGACTAACCACCACAACTAAAGGCAGCCGTGGAGCGTACCTACGTTGGTCCTAGATGCCTCGTCACAGCCTGAGAGGCTAACTACACCTAAAGATAGAAAGAGGAAAGCTATCTGCCCCGGAGCAGATCCCCAAAGAACATAGGAAGCCCCCAAACATGTAATGGCGGTTAGACAAGAGGAAATACAGACACAGAAAATAGTATGAGCAAACGTTGGGGCCCAATCTTCCTAGAAAGAAAAGGATAGGAAGGACACTTACTGCAATCCAAAAAAACCTAAAAAAATACCAACTCTACTAGGTGCAAAAACACCTGAGATCACACGACCTCTACCACCTAAATTAGTTCTCTGGTGTAACAAAACTAAGCCGCAGCCACTGAAAAAACTGGAAAAGGCAAATGAACAAATAACAGTGGCTCAGATAAACTGAGAGGAGAACAAGCCCCTGGAGGGGACCTGGCTGACCTCCACAGAAGTGCAGGACAAAATGCAAAAAGCAAGCACAAAAATAAAAGCAGAAATTATCTTATCTGTTAGCAGAAGATGCAGGCAAGACTCAGCAAGCTTCCAAGTGAACCAGGAACCAAAGTTGAGACAAGAACAATTGATCACCGGCAACCCTGATGGGAGGGAACCTCCCTTATATTAGACCAGTCTGTAACTCCTGATTGCCAATCTTCACAATCTTCATTGAATGGTTCAGTACTGTTTGTAACCACCAGAGGGAGCTTCTGCTCAGAATTCATTTCTAACACATTCACAACACATGGCACTTCAAAACTAGAACACCATAAATCCTATAGGTAGAGATAGGCGAACCAGAACAGTAAAGTTCAAGGTCCACACTGAACACCTAGTGTTCGGGCACAGACCCCGAACATGGACTTCTCCAGTAGGTCCATGTTACTGTTCGGGTTCGGCACCCCAAACATCGGTTATTTCCCAAGCTGTTTACTGCATGACAGTGCGTGAAACACCAATGGCTCTGATCGGCAGTAAAATTATTACCACTGGTCAGAGATCTGCAGTTTACACATTGTCAGATGACATCATGAGCCAGCAGCTATGACTTGTGGTTAAAAGTTTACTGTCAGTCTCAGGTGTCAGATGATGAGAGAGTACTGCTCCCATCAGTCTACGCCTGCTGTCACTGATAACAGCGAGAGCAGGAGCCACTGATGGGAGAGTTCATCAGCTGGCGCCTGCACTATAAATAAATTTATTTTTTTTAAAGTGACATGAGGTCTATTATATTTTTGATAACCAGCACTTGCAAAATTGACAGCTGCAGGCTGCAATCCTATAACCCTACGTTGAACTTCCAGAGTGAGCTACATTAAATTTTGGAAAAGGAATTTTTGGAAGGAATCATAACTAAGCAAATAAGAGACAACTTGATACCCATGTATCCAAAGATGGCCTGCATCTACTTCATCCATAAGGTCCACAAAAACCTGACAAGCCCCCATGGGTGCCCCACTGTCTCAAACAATGGGAGTCTATGTGAGGGAACATGCATATGCTTAGACTTTTACCTGAAACCCTTGGTTCAAACATTACCATCATACATCAAGGACACAGGGGAAGTGTTAAATAAAAACTAAGTAAAATTGAAGGCATACCAATGGAGAATGACAAGTGGATTGTCACGTTAGACGTAGAGTCCTTATATACATCTCTCCAGCACAGTGACGGGATACGAGCAGCCAAAATATTTTTAACAATGACAGCTCACAGCAGTGACCTTATCAACTTTCTAATCGCTCTTCTTGAGTTTGTGTTGAAACACAATTTGTTCACTTTTAAGGAGACAATCTATTTACAGAAACAAGGAACAGCTATGGGGGTGGCTTTCGCCCCCTCTTATGCAAACTTATTCACGGTCATGAGGGAGAGAACAATCTTCATCACTAATTCCATAGTATTCATAGAGAAGGTCCTGATCTGGGTACGCTTCATCAATGATATTTTCATGATATGGCAGGGTACAGAACAGGATATTCTCAATTTCTTAGAGTTTCTGAACAATAACAAAATGAACATCAAACTAACTTGCAAGTACAGCCAGAGTAGCATAGAATTTTTAGACATACTAATCTCCAAGGGACCAAAAGATCTTATGGAAACAGATGTCTTCCATAAAGATACAGCTGTCAACTCCTTGCTTCATGCATCCTCATCATATCCTCGGTCATTAATAAATGGATTCCCAATCAGCCAATTCTTAAGAATCAGATGGATATGCTGTAACTGACACCTATTTTAACCCTTTAATAACTAGTTATACGTTTTTGGACGCAATATGGCTCCTATGATTTTTTTGCGTAGATTGTGACTCACGACCATCTCTGAGCACAATGTGGCTCTCAAGCTAAAAAATGTTTGGGACCACTGCTTTACATGAATATAACTCTGCTTACACTAGTGTCCAAATATAATAGACATCATCCAAACAGTAACTAATGGACCGTTTTGACTTATATTTAGGTATTTTGGGTATCATCTAGTTCACTGTTGTTTAACATCAAGAATAGTATTGTTATGTTATTCTGGCTATCATAACGGATGAGAGCTCACCGAATTTAAGGTCTTGGTGCAATTGTTAAAGAGCCATAACAAATGTTACATTCAGATTTCTGCAGTTAGAACGGAATTCAGGGATTTATTCTGGTTGCCAGATTTGTAGTTGGATAGGAAGATTTTTCCCTAGTATAGATTATTGCCTTCCTCTGGATCAGCGCGATATGATAATACATTGGACTTTATCGTCCTTTACCTTTATCAACCTAATCAACTCTGTAGAAATGTTGGGTATAAAAATGAAAATTACTGCTGTGCCTGTGATAGTCTTTATTATAGTTCTGGCATGTTAATCAAAAAGACAGGATGGGGGATTCCTAGAATAGTTTTTAATTTAGCTATACTCCCTGTTCCCCTTTCATCTGTTATCCCATCTGGCCACCTTATAGGGCAGAACTAAAAATCTAACAAAGAAAAGTTACATAATTCTATAATATCTGTCCATCTCCAGAATTATATGTCTGTTTGATTCTACATATTCTCTTGTGCATGTGGATATTATTTCTATTGTGCTATCTCTTGGAGATGTTGCTTTCACTATGGATCTTAGGTCACAGTTGTTTTTGTAGTGAATGGATGTTTTAGATATATTGAGCTGGTGTTGTTGACCATAAATATGGATATCCCTTTAAATAAAGATGGTGAGTAGACAGCTGTCAAGCCTCAGATGAGTGTTAGTCATATTTTGAATAGATTAGAGCTAAGGAAAGAGTCCATAAAATATTTAGGTGCCCATCCTAGTAGTAGTGGATTCCTTGGCTTGCAACAAGTTTGAGTTAGGGCTAAATTAAGTATTTGTAAACTAAGGGAACCCACTGGCATTCAATCTTCAACCATTGTAGCTATAGGGCTTCCATAGAACATAGTCTCGGAGTAGTGACTGTTGGTGACTACTGGCAGATGATAGAAGAGAAAACATGAGTCCAAGACGGTATCCATGAAACAAGTAGGAGTTAGGTGAAGCAAAATTTCCCTCAATACTTTAGTTAAGCACGATGTCTTGGAAGAGAAAAGGTAACATGGTATTCCAGTCCCAATTCAGGGTGCTTATGTTGGGTTCTACTTATTATACCATGGTAAAAAAAGGACTCAGTACTCTTTTTCAAATTGCAAGAAATTGTTGTTCTGTTTATTGTTAGACTATCAAAAAATGTGAAGTTTTGGTCAGATTACATGACTTTTCTTAAATATGTGTGTACAACAGAAAATAGTAGCAAAATCAAAAATGTACAAATTGACATTTGGAAAAAATAGATTTAATCTAATACAGTATGTAGATTTGTAAAAAGCTATTGAACATCATATAATATATTCTGGACATTGCCAAACAGTTAAAAATTGTACAAATGCACAGGACATTGTACATAACTAACAAGAAAGGAACCCAAAACAAGAATATTAAATTCATAGGAGGAGTATTATGTTACAATATACTGTAGGCAGGTTGATGAACCTCAACTAGGTAAGTACAATAGGATAAAACCAAAATGAGCAAATACCCTGAAATAAGTAAATAAACTAAGTACAAAAATAAGTAAATGAACTAAGCACCCCTACATGTAATATTAGTACACTTACATAATACAATTATGTACTATTGTACTTTTGAAGTGTAAAGACCCAACAGGGATCAGTCCAGCGGACAGCACAACAAACACACAACGGGATGGTAAAGGGAAGAGGAAGGCCCTCACAGTAGGGAACGAGGAATGGGACACCACCTGAGCTCCAACCTGAGCCTGTCCCTGCACTCTCCTAACTCCCTAAGCGGGTCCTTCCCCCCGCCACCATCACATACCTCACCACTGCAGATGGTACAAATACAGAGGATAGTGACAAGCACGAGACAGAAATGTTAAATACGCAAAGCTAAGCTCCAGACTCACCTGCCAATCTCCACACCGCAGAGGATACGGAAACTGTATCCCAAAATCAATAGAAGAAGCAGATTAAGTGCTGACAGCAGAGAGCTGCAACTGCAAGGCTGGTCTCCATAGAAAACTCTTTCACAAACAGTCAGCTGATGCGTCAGGTGACTATTTAAAGGATGATGGGAGTGGTCACCACCCACATCAGCTGACCAGCAAACACAGCAGCTGCCAGCAAGGAAACTTACATTAACCCTTGCTGGCCTGAAAGGAAAAAAATCTACATTTAAATTATAGCGGAACAAGAGCTACAACAAATCCAAACCAGAATCGTGACATGAAGTATTTGCAGTCATTGCCCCCACTCTCTTCCCTTTCATGTCCTGACTGTGCTCTAAAAGATTGTAATAAAACAGTGCAAAGTGCCCTGGAAGAAGCTGCACCTCTTACATATTGAATACCTTGGCGCAGACAGCAGCAACCATGGCACATGCCCCAAATATGTTTTCTCCAGTGGTGCTCCAGGTGTACCAATGTCTGTGGAGAAAATTCAATCTGGTAGAAGATTTCATCTATTATAAGTTTTTTTTTAAAACATACAACTCTGCCTTTCACCTGTCCATACAAGCTTGCTTCAACACCCTCATCTCCATACAATCCAGCAATCCTAAAAGACTCTATGACACTTTTCAGTCCCTCCTCAGTCCAAGAGTTCCGGCCCCAACAACCAGCAACATGATGATGTAGACCAGGGGTCCTCAAACTACGCCGAGGACATTTATCCGGCCCTGTCGGCCCCTCCGACATTGAACGTCAGTTCAATGCCGGTGGGCCCTTTATTGGTGGGTGGAACTACAAGGCAGCGAGGAAGGACTTGCGGTGTTCCATATGCAGCACAGACGACGTGATCGTCATCACGCAGCCTGCGTGGGCTGATGACGTCACGCCGCCTGTTCAAGAAGAAGATGGAGTTGAGGGCGCACCTCTTCAGAGCAGCGAGGGACATAGGTGAGTACTAGGATTTTTTTTTTTTTAATGCCGGACCCTGCCTATTGGGGACTATACCTCCTATGGGGGATTATGCTGCCTGTTGGGTATTATGCCGCCTATGGGGGATTATGCTGCCTATTGGGGACTACT
>VIAB01013539.1:0-15395 GCA_009801035.1 Oophaga pumilio
AGGAGACCGCAGCAAGCTGACTTCCAAACTGAACCAGGAAGAGAGAACTAATCACCGGCAAGGATCAAGGGAAAGTTACTCCCTTAAATCTCCCCAGTCATCACTCCCAGATTGCCAATCGTCCGCAGCTGAATCCTCAGCTGAAGGGCCTCTGTCCATCAAGGCAGCTTCATTAATATCAACAGCCACCAGAGGAAGCCCCAACTCAGAATCCAAAGCATTCACAACACGAGTGAGCCTACGTAGTCAAAACATCCCAGTGCTCCCTTTCTTTAATTAAACAGGCACTGTACTTGAATTTCTAAAATGAAGTAGCAAAAGTTAAAAACAGACACAAAGAGATGGGAGGAAAGGTGAGATGAGCACCTCCGGGACCCAAAATTAGAAGAGGATGAGACTGGCTCTTGGTGAACATGTAAGCAAGAGGTAGGGGCTGTACTAGCCATTCTGTCTCTCATTAGCCACCTTAGGCCAGGGATCACACTTGCGAGTGTGATGCGAGAAACTAGCGCGAGTCTCTCGCATCAATACCCGGCACTGCCGCCGGCATTCGGGACCGGAGTGTGCGGCTGTATGTATTTCTATATGCCATATATGTATATTTCTATCATTTAAGCAGAATTGTTGGGTTGTTAGTTGTGGTTAATGCCTGGATTCAATTATTCTGGGACTTTTTAAAGTGGTCATTCACCAGAAGTCATCTGTCCCATAAAATTACTTAGAAGCATATGACTTGCTATAAGGCTCTTGGTGCTCCTGATACATACAGTATGTGTCTGGCACATAGGCACATAATCCAATAATGAAGATACCTGATTTTTTTTTATACATAATGCATAGTCTTTATATGTAATACCTTGTTGTAACATCTACATACATAATATTTATGTGGAATGATGGTGAATAGACTTTTGCCCAAGACTCTAATAAATTTTCAGAAACAATGCAAACAATTGGTCAACAATCTAAAAATATTCTACTTTGGTTAGTCTGAAGGCTAGGCTCAAATGGTAGAATTATTTGTAGACAATGGTAATTACCAGCGTCCATTGAGAGTGACTAAAGAATTCTTCCATGATCCCCCAACTCTTTTGCTATTTATTTTTTTCATATCTATTACACATTACAGAATGAATGAAAGATCGATTCTAAGTCTAGGATTACGTCAGTTGCAATAAAACCTGGTAGATATGGGGTTAAACAGTTTCTCCTGCAAGAGACATCTAAGAGGTTTATGAATGTCTGGTGAAATAGAGGATGAAAGCATAAGCTAGGAATCAGATGTGATTTGTTTCAAGAGGATCCATAATAACCAATACATCGGTTTTCTGTGCTGTGATACAGATTCCTCTGGGATCCCAATACAGCAGAATTGCTTCAAATAAGCAGGGTGTGCAGCAAACCACAGCTGCTTCCACCGACGATTAAAATAATTCCGTATTTCAGACATGTTTTTAGGTTGTTTAATCACATCCAGTAATTTTGTTTTATCTTTTCAAAAGGGCTGTCTTTCATTATTTCGTCCTTTCTCTTTCGTTTCACCTCCCCTTTATGTCATGCCTTTGTGTTTAGTTAACTGCAGATAAAGTACATTTTGTCCTAGTTAGACAATCCATCTTTGTTTCCTGAACTCGCGGACCATATTAGATTCTCGACTTTTATGTACGAATTGCTGATTCTATTACATATACTCTGTAGTGTGGAAAACAATAACAAATCCATCTACCCGGGCCCATAAACAGGGCGACTGGTAGAACATAATAAAAATGTGTTGTTCCCCACATATGAGGACTTAATAAATTAAAGAAGCACTACCATCAAAATTTGTGTCCTAATAATATATTACATCATATTATATATCACTGTGTACTTACAATTACTAATTTTGCCTTTCTACCAATTTAATTCTTCTGTTTTCTATTAGGTCTATGACATCATGTGATTAAAGAAAGACTAGTTGAATCCTTCTAAGCTCCATGTAGAAACAGGAAATCTCTTTTCCATGCATGAGTCATCATTAGAACTACAATGCTACTAACTACAAAGTCCCTGGCAGGGGAGAGGAACTGAGCAATTGAGTCAGTGTAATGATTTTGTAACAATTCATACAAGAAAATAAGTAAAGCACTAGAAACTGCAGCTGACCCAGCCGGTTCCTGTACAGACTAGAAATTCTAACCCCACAGTCCCTAGAGGCTCCTACATGGGCTGGAATAGCCATAACGACAGACTAAATGATGGCAGCTTAGACCTCTGCTGCCTGAAAGGCCATCAAGCACTTCACTTACCTCCCAAGTAACCGAAGGGCAGAGCAGAGTGTAGTTTACCTATAGAAGGTAAGGTGTATTGAGACAGAAAGAGATCCCAGAGTGAATTAAAACAAACCATGAAATACAAACTGAGAAGATGAGATACTTACTGTTACAGAGTATGTCGCCTAATTCCTAAACAAGAAACAGAACATAGATGCAGGGTGAAAAACATAACCAGCCGAGAGCAAAACCCTTGTTGGTCTTTCACTGACTAGTATAAACAATGGGACTATCGCTGGACATGCAAATTAGACTGTCACCAGCAGGAGGAAAGTATAGCCTCACTAAATGTGATGGGGCAGACAAATGAAAACACCCGTTAACCTAAAATGACTAACGCAAGTATAACAGACAATAAACACCTGGAGAAAAGGTGTAGCTGCTGTGGCCCAGCAGATAGAGAAGCCGACTACATAGCACAGGATCAAGGGTTCAAAGCCAGATGCATGACAGGACTTGAAGAGAGGGATTACTCATGCAGGGTCAAGTCTATGACCTCATGCGATTGTGATTTAAAACTGACAAGCTAAATCCTTCTAAACTCTATGTTAAAAAAGGAAGTCTCTTTTACCTGCATGAGTTATCCCCCTCTTCGGCTCCTCTCCCCTGCCAGGGACTTTGCAATGAGCAGAATTGTTGTTCTAATCATGATTCATGCAGGGAGAAGAGACTTCCTGTTTTTACAGAGAGCTTAGAAGGATTGATCTAGTCACTCTTTAATCACATGATGTCATAGACTTAATAGAAAAGAGAGGAATTAACTGGGTAGAAGAGCAGAATAAGCAATTGTATGTACTCAGTGTTGAATAATATAATGATTATAATATATTAAGAGAATAAAAACTTTAATGATGGTGCTTTTTTAGTTTTGTGATAGAGTGCAATGTACCTAAGATAGAGATGGGCTATTGATATAAAGACTGTCGACTTTGTGGGGTTTGTTTTAACAAAAAAAAGTTATATTAGGTTTCAGCAATGGTGGTCACATACAGAAGAGAGCCTCTGTGCTAGAACAATAAATAGGCCCTTTTCAATCCAATCATGTGCCTGTAATAGAATCTGGTTGCCACTTTGGAGGTGAAAATAGCTCCCTTACACCTTGAGCCCCTGTGCGGCTGCTTAGGTTGCACCAATGGTATGTCCGCCCATTTGTTTCAGACTGCAATCTTCATTTCTACATTCAGTTACCATGATTGTTGTGAATGTGTTAGAAATGAATTCTGAGCAGAAGCTCCCTCTGGTGGTTACAAACAGTACTGAACCATTCAATGAGGATTGGCAATCAGGAGTTACAGACTGGTCTTATATAAGGGAGGTTCCCTCCCATCATGGTTGCCGGTGATCAATTGTTCTTGTCTCAACTGTGGTTCCTGGTTCACTTGGAAGCTTGCTGAGTCTTGCCTCTTCTCCTGCTCTCAGATAAGATATTTTCTGTTTTTATTTTTGTGCTTGCTTTTTGCATTGTTCCCAGCACTTCTGTGGAGGTCAGCCAGGTCCCCTCCGGGGTCTTGTGCTCCTCTCAGTTTATCTGAGCCACTGTTATTTCTTAATTTGCCTTTTCCAGGTTTTTCAGTGGCTGCGGCTTAGTTTTGTTACACCAGAGAACTAATTTAGGTGGTAGAGGTTGTGTGATCTCAGGTGTTTTTGCAATTAGTAGAGTTGGTATTTTTTAGGGATTTTTGGATTGCAGTAAGTGTCCTTCCTATCCTTTTTCTTTCTAGGCAGATTGGGCCCAACGTTTGCTCTTACTATTTTCTGTCTGTGTCTGTATTTCCTCTTGTCTAACCGCCATTACATGTTTGGGGGCTTCCTATGTTCTTTGGGGATCTGCTACGGGGCAGATAGCTTTCCTCTTTCTATCTTTAGGTGTAGTTAACCTCTCAGGCTGTGACGAGGCGTCTAGGACCAACGTAGGTCCGCTCCACGGCTGCCTTTAGTTGTGGTGGTTAGTCAGGGTACTGCAATCCAGTAGATTCCAACCTCTCTGGTGTATTGCCATTTTTGCCTGCTCTCCTCAGCTACCAAATCATAACACATGATATTCAATAAACTGATAGTTTGCAACATGGCTCCAAGTTTCAGACTTTTCACTTGTGGATGTGTCCCTCATAGCAATACATGCTAGCTTTAAGGTTTGTCTATATCCAGGGGGCTGCTGCTCTTATTAGTTCTCATGTGTCAGCATAGCTTAGTTTCAAGAGCAATTTCACTATGTGTTTTTCACCAGATCCACCCTCCCTAATAACTTACATGCTTTCTCACTTACTTCTCTGATTCACTATGTATAACCTCCTTCCCTTACCTGCTGTTATCTGTAATACTGGTAGAAAGAAAGGAGAGAGCAAATGAAGCCATTAGAGTGGAGCGGAGCTCTGAAGGACATTTATCAGATTGTGTCAATTGACTTGCTAGACAAAGGACTGCGGAGCAACAAAACTGTAAGAAAATGAGTGAACACTTATTAAACATGTGCTTCCATTTGCTTTTCGAAATCCAGTCAACAATTAACTTCAAGACAAATCTGTACATTTCTGTAAGGTTTTGGAAGTCCACTCCTATCTCCCGCAACTCTTTGGCAGAGGCAAGGATTTGTTCTTCTTCTATAAGCCTTAAAGAGTGACGACGAGATAGCTTCCAAATATTGCACAAATTCTAGAGTACATAAACTAGTGGAAGATGAACCAGTCATTGGCAATGTCAAAGTCTTCCTGATTCTTAAAATCAACATTTGGGGAAGAGGCAATTTGACATTGGGCACCAACTTTTGCCAGACTGGAGGTGATGGACGGGCTATGTAACAGTACAAATTCCCTATATAACTGCCAATGCTGTAGTTGTATTTAATGATAATAAATTACCCTACTAAACTGTTAACTTAGCAAAAAAATAGGGTTTGATATGTTTATACCACTAATAGGTTCTCTTACCCATGAGTCATTTTTCAATTTGTAGTAAAACTGTAGGGTTGACCTAATGTCCTTTTGCCATATTAAGACAAATATTTTTAAAGAGAAAGCTACATTGATTTCCCATTGATCAGTAATATATTTGGATAATAAAGTAAGTTTTACAGCAGATGCAACATGTAAATTGTAACAAGATGGACCTAGAATGCTGTTTAATTGTTGTGCCAAATATTGCTTGGCATAGGCTAAGTACAACCCGGCAAAACAAAATGCCAAAATCCTATGCAGATTAAGGCAATATGCGCTTTGTCATTAAGATAAATAAAACCTACCAAGGCATCCCCTAAATTAAGGCATGCGGACATCATAGAGGGAGGTTCACCATTTAGGACCCCTTTTTCTAACAAAAAGTATAGAATGCTCTGTAAATTGAGCCATCCTTGTATCACATGAACATTTCCTGAGGGAGAAAGGAGATTCAAAGAAGAACTAGCAAATTTGTAATGCACTTTTTAGAAAAATTACTTTACTTTTTAATTTCAAGTTCCCAAAATAAGTCAGTGATAGAACATTTAGCTTCTGAGGCTAGTATCAACGATTTACATTGTCATAGTTGTTATTGCAGTCCATGAAAAGTTTAATAAGGGTGGAACTTAACGAACCTCCTTACAAAGTCCTCATTTCATGTTTCGCAATTCTTACTTTTTACTCACTAATGGCTTATCATTTTCTTTAGAATTATTGTAATATTTTAACTTGGTCATATCTAAGAAGGCAGGGGAAAAAGGGAGAGGATTGCAGCCTGAGACCCTTCTCTCATACTGCCTCAGATTTCCGAGCTCAGCAGGAAGTCAGTCCATAAAGTACGGCAGAAAGGACTGTGTTATCCAATACTAGGTACATATGTTGGGGATTACAGCCCCAAGAGCTAAATGTGAATAATAGCTGCAGTCCAGCACCAATTAAAAAAAGAAAAATATTATGGTATTTAATTGACAAATTGTGGATAACCCCAAATAACCCTTATTAGAATGCCTTAAAATTTAGCTTTTATTGATTTATTATATAAAAATGCCTTAGCACCGATTATTACGCATTAAGTTAGAGATACTAAGCATTAAGCACTTTATTATTGATAAGTCGAGGCAGATTAGGGACAGAATTTTGAATACCCTAAAGCATTTTTATATAATAATAATAATAATAAATTAAAAAAAGTTAAATTTTAAGGCTTTATAGTGAGGTTTTTTGGGGTTCTCCCCAATTTTTTAATAACTGATGTAAACCTCCAAAGCCTTTTTCTTTATTCTCAAAGCTTCAGTTTGTTATAAAATATTATTTTATTTTCATCTCGGTTAAAAAAAAAAACACATGAAAACACGGAATTCAGAACACATGGCCACTTACGCGTTTTGAACTATCACAAGTTCTTAATCAGAGCATTGCTCTGAATCTGATCCAAATAATATATAATCTAAAAAAAACAGAAAATAAGGCATTGGATTTTAATATTAAATACGTGATCTCCAATGTGTTAAGATTGTGACTTTTATTTGGTTCACTGATTATAATAAGGTTTGTGATTTCAAACATGAGAGAGTAGGGAGAGGTTTCAGGCCTGATATAGTTATTACTCGTCTGCAACTATTATTCCTATTTGTCTTCTATTTATTCTTATGTATTTCTTCAGTTACAGTGAGCTGAATGTCTTTTTCAATTTTGTGCTTACAACAGCTAAATGTCAGGTCTAACCAATATAGGAAGATAACTGGTGTAAAACATTCAAGGAGTAATTGTTAAAATTTTTATGCCATAAATCAATACTACATGTGAAAATAAGTCTAATTTTATTCTATCAAATCAGAGATTGTTGCTTCTTTCACCTCCTGGACTGATCCTTCTGTCTCAATTAAAGGGTATTCAGTGAAGACAGATTTTCCCATTACTGAGATAGGAGATGACTGTTCGTGCTTTATAAATTCTGTGAGGAACGGAGGAACTAGAGGCAGATGCAGAGATTCTACTACAAGTTCTTCTGAAACAACAGTTGCAGTTCTCCAACTGTCATCTCCTATCTCAGTAATGGGGACAATCTGTCTTCACTGAAGACAGATTTTACCTGTGAATTGAGAATTTTGGGAATGTATGATCAGTCCAGGAGGACAAAGAAGCTGATTTCTCTATTATGATATAATACTAAATTTTTCTATTTTCACGTGTACTTTTGATTCATGGAAAAAAAATTTAAAATCATGGTTATTCTTTAATAAATCAGTCCCATATGCTGGTCTTGAAGGATAGGTGCCCTTTTTGCTAATCGAGGGTTAAGTATTTTTGTTAGAAAAGTGGTGAGGAATCTTCATACAGTTTTTATACTGAACTTCTTTTTTTAACCAATTATCGTAACTACGGCCATGTGCCCTGGTGTGAAATATGCTGTATATATTGACACACCCAGGTTATAGCCAAGCCTTTCATTGAATATTTTGAAGGGAACAAATGCCCACTACTTTTTGATACTTTTCAATGATTTTCCGAAAGGGATTAAGACTAGTTTATGATTACCGTATCCTACTAACGATGATGTATTTACACCTTCATCCGTAAACCTGACTCGAAATCGAGCTCAATGCTTGTGATCATCAATTCATGATATAGGATATAGTTCACAAAGGATTTCCTTGCACTGTACGAGAAACCAATGTGACATTTATCTTCTTGACTGAGGTCCGTGAGGACTGCACTTGAGAGACACTTCTATTAATGCATGACAGTCGTCTCCATCATTCATGGTAGTCGATGTGTACAATAAATGACTCCCACGCCATACAGTGTATTTATAAGAAAGACTAACTGTCTCATTGGAAACACTGATTATCATCCTGCTCTCCAGCAATTGCCAAGATATGATGAGAATGGAATAAAAAAAATGGGCTGTTTTCCAAAATAATGTTATGCTTTGTAAAATGTCCATGTAAGCTCATCATTACATCTACTTGTTGACCACAGAAAGCTAGAGCTAAAGTTCCAACCGGGCTGGTGGCCAGCTCTGCACACTTAGGTAACAGTACGATCTGCCAGCATACCTTGTATTGCTAATTAGCTTTGGAAGCACATCAAGCACAACGCCACAGTCTCATAAATAAGAAAAGGAAAGAACAGCTGGCAACATCCAAATGGGATTGAATGTTTATAATTGGATGCTAGAGTGCAGTCATTTGGAGCTAGACTATCTCCGGCATTCATACTGCTAATGCCGCCTCTAAAAATACAATTCCTATCATCCCCTCCTCTGCTAAATATATTAGATATTAATATTTACTAGTCAGGACTATTTACCTTCCTTCATGTTATGGCTACACATAACCTCACAACTTACTTCTACCCTAGCAGCCTGTGTAACATTAATCATAGTAAAGTTAGTTTTGATTTCTGTGGATGTTTTGCATGGAAGAAACTATCTAATAAAAATGTGTTACCTATGTACAATTTTCTTCCTGTTGATGACAACCAGCGTTTTCTAACCCTAATTCTCCGATACAACATAGAAATATGAGTATGTCCAACAGAGAACTGATTAAAGATGTACGGACAATTACTAGATCATCTGTTCATTTCTAAAGAACAGCCTGAAAACTTGAAACCCCCCGGAGATACTCAACAAAACCTTCAACATGAATTCCCTAATTTAGGATCAGGTTTTTTGTTTTTGTAATGAATTTAATTTATGGAGTATTCACAGTATATCTAAAAACATCTGATAGCCGTTCTCCTAGGGCCTTCGATCTTTCAGGATTCCTCTGTCTCTCTTTTCAAGGAGTGCAGGCTGACCTAGTTGGAGACTAAATGGAGAGATGTCCATTCTTGTCCATAGTTGTCTCCATTCATGTCTGGGATTAATGGCATGAAGTCGAAACAATTCATAGCATTAGGGTATGTGCAAGCATTAAGTATTTGCTGCAGACATTTCTGAAAAAATGCTGCAGAAAAAGCATAAAAAACATTGACGAATAATTTTATCAGTATTGTCATCTAAGTGATATCCTTGTGTCCATATTTTACATCTACGTTACGACCGTATTTATCCATCAAGAACATATTAAAATATGCACGGTGAAATACAGTTTCCTAAGTTAATAGTGAAAATGTATCCAAAAAATTAGATGCTAAGCAGATGATCCATATGCGATTCAATTTTTAGCCACCCATAGTCATGTATATGGGCGAGTCTCACCTGAAATACACAAGAGTGCATGCAGCTGTTACCTGAGCAGCCCTATTGAATTACATTGGTCAGTGTGATCTCTGATTCTTACTGGGACAACACTCGTCAGTATAACAAACTTGTGTGACTAAGGTGTTAATAATTTTTGTATGGACATGGGAAGAAATGTTTTAATTCTAGATGTGTTAATATGAACTTTTCTATTTGTTTTATTATGCTTTATCCAGTTTTAGTGCAAAGAATAACCCATGTAATTGATCTCTTCTGAATACTTACCATTCATTAGACTAAACACAATGACCAAGAATTGTGGTTTATACCATACTTTCTGCAAATGGCCGCGCTCTTTGTGCTAGAAGAGAAATTAAAATCCAGAGTTAGCAAATACAAGCGTGCAAATGATTGGCCAGGTAACAACCTGGAAATCAATCAAATACTGCATACAAGCCATGAATCAACAAGAACGGCGTTTTTTCATGTCGGTCTTGATGAAGAGATGGGATAGAGTTTGAGGCCTCAAAACTGGCGTGTATCTCGATGTGCCTCTCACCATAATCTTACTCCAGTTGGGGACTGGAGTAGAATTTGTAATGTACCGAATGCTGGCACTCATTAATTTGATGGGCAGGAGTCGCAAAGCACCAACTTTAGCAGACCTGAGCGAAAAAGTGTGAAAAGTCACAACATTCGCAAACTTGCAATGCACAAAAACATAACAACTTTTCAAAGCTGTTTATTACAGAATTTTGTAAAAAAGTTTTGATGAATCAGGCCCATAGTTCTAAAGGGACTGTCCACCTTTGGGATTATTTTTATTTATTTTTTTGGTTTTACTTAAATGCATGTATTTCTGACTTAAAATGTATATATTTTTTGCAATTGTGTTTCTTTAAAAATGTCACTTTTACAGTTTTTTTGTCTACCTATACATTCAATTTTGATGTGGTATATGGTCAATTATCATTTAAGAGACATCCTGAAAAAGATAATATCTACATTCTCTCCCATAAGAATGTTAAAACTAGCTCAGCTAACTTTTTCTGAATCAAGCAACTGACAGTACAACATGGAGATTGGAAAGGGCAAGCGGTGCACATTATTTAATTACACGCAACTTAAAAAGAAAAAAATTTAGACCCAAATGCATATATTCAAGTAAAAAAAAATGGAAAATTGGTCACAAAAGTGGACAACTGCTTTAAGGCTAATATTATCTAATTACATAGAATTTATATACAGTATTTAGAAAGCCAAAGTGAGCTAAAACTACCTTACACTGCCTAACATGTTTTATTAAATTTAATGGATTTGTCAGATCTATATCAAACAGCATGCTACCCTATTTTGCCTGTTTGGAGGAATAGCAACATTACAAAATGTAGCCATGCTGGTAGTGTGAACAGAGTTGTAGTACCTTAGTTCTGATGTAAAAAGAAGATATCAGCTGTGCCATGACCACATTACATGGCTTACAAATAAAGATGCACTCTGTAGTGCTATAGGAATGTAACATTAAATATATGAAAACTTAATTGCATTACTGCTCTAGATATTAGGAAAAAATTAAGATACTTAGTGCATAATTTGGCCAATTCACGCATGCCAAGTGGCCAACGACAAGGCGATCTCTGTTTGCTGGGGAGCTATCCTAATGTGAATCCTCTCCTAGGCTGAAACTACTCTTAATATGCACCTGTACACACCAATTTTCTGTTTGGAAGTGACTATCAGTCTTTTGATATTTATTTATAGGCTCTATGACTCAGCACTCCACCCATCAGCCTCTGGCGGTTTTAATTACAGCACAATCCTATCTACACATATAAATGTAAACTTCAGCTTAAGAGAGGATTCACATTAGCCCAGAAAAGTCCCCAGAAAACTGAGATCGCCTTGTCATTGGCTGCTGGACCCGCATAAATTAACCAAATTATGTGCTAAGTATCTTCAGGGAAATTGGAGGCTTTGGAGTACTTTCGATTCCAGATTAATTGATTTGCTGCAAATCAAAATTTCTGCCAAAATT
Source organism: Oophaga pumilio (assembly GCA_009801035.1). Taxonomy (NCBI): domain Eukaryota; kingdom Metazoa; phylum Chordata; class Amphibia; order Anura; family Dendrobatidae; genus Oophaga; species Oophaga pumilio. The sequence goes on from VIAB01013539.1 coordinate 11,470, forward strand.
CAAACAAATCAGTAAGTTTGAATTTCTGGAGATTCGCTCATCTCTACTGCCTACGGACAGGTATTTTTTTTTAGCTCTATGATTTCCAGAGCGCTCAACACAGAGGGAAAAATGGTCTTTCCTTGGATGTGGCTGGCAAAACGAAAGTAAGAGGGCCACCTGTCAGGCATTATGGCATATTTACAGTGAAGGATTTGATCCCTTGCTGCTTTTGTAGGTTTGCCCACTGACAAAGACATGAACAGTCTATAATTTTAAGGGTAGGTTAATTTTAACATAGAGAAATAGAATATAGAAAATAAAATCCAGAAAATCACATTGTTTAAATTATATAAATTTATTTGCATTTTGCAGTGAGAAATAAGTATTTGATCCCCTAACAACCATTAAGAGTTCTGGCTCCTACAGACCAGTTAGACGCTCCTAATCAACTCGTTACCTGCATTAAAGACAGCTGCCTTACATAGTCACCTTCATAAAAGACTCCTGTCCACAGACTCAATTAATCAGTCAGACTCTAACCTCTACAACATGGGCAAGACCAAAGAGCTTAATAAGGATGTCAGGGACAAGATCATAGACCTGCGCAAAGCTGGAATGGGCTACAAAACCATAATTAAGATGCTTGGGTAAGTAGGAGACAACTGTTGGTGTAATAGTAAGAAAATGGAAGAAATACAAAATGAATGCCAATCGACATTGATCTGGTGCACCATGCAAAATCTCACCTCGTGGGGTATCTTTGATCATGAGGAAGGTGATAGATCAGCCTAAAACTACACTGGGGAACTTGTTAATGATCTCAAGGCAGCTGGGACCACAGTCGCCAAGAAAACCATTGCTAACACATTACGCTGTAAAGGTTCAAAATCCTGCAGTGCCCGCAAGTTTCCCCTGCTCAAGAAAGCACATGTGCAGGCCTATCTGAAGTTTGCCAGTGAACACCTGGATGATTCTGTGAGTGATTGGGAGAAGGTGCTGTGGTCAGATGAGACAAAAATTGAGCTCTTTGTCATTAACTCAACTCACCGTGTTTGGAGGAAGAGAAATGCTGCCTATGACCCAAAGAACACCATCCTCACTGTCAAGCATGGAGGTGGAAACATTATGTTTTGGGGGTGTTTCTCTGCTAAGGGCACAGGACTGCTTCACCGCATCTATGGGAGAATGGATGGAGCCATGTACCGTAAAATCCTGAGTGACAACCTTCTTCCCTTTGCCAGGACATTAAAAATGGGTCGTGGCTTGGTCTTTCAATAAGACAATGTTAGGGTCTGCGGAACGCACCTAATAGATATAATATAGAGGTGCGTTCGCAGCCCGGGGTCCACCGTGCAGGCGAAGCCCGCTGCTAATAAGATGACGAAAGTAGCGAACTCTGTTATCCCGCAGAGTTGCTAAAATAAACGCCGTAGCGCGTTGTGGCAGTAAATGCGAACTCTGTTAATACCCAGAGCCGCTAACGGAAATGCCACAGCGCTATATGGCGATAGGTGCGAACTCACTTAGCTTCAGTGAGCCGCAAAGTAAAACGCTAGGGCGCTGTCTAGCGTCTAAAGCGAACCCTGTTACGTCACAGAGTCGCTGAGAAAAGGTACCGTGTCCTGTAAGGCTCTCAGGTACACGGTAAATTGCTAAGCGAGCATAATACGTGGTCATGCGCTAATGTCCTCGCGGGAGTCACCCGCAATCTATGGCGTCTGAACGCCAGACCCTGAATACGGCAATCAAACTCCTCACCGGTTATGCCGGTAATCTAGGGCATCTAGGACACCGACCCTGACCAGCTAGCACACCAAACTCCTCACCGATTAAGTCGGTATTCTAGTGGCTTATTTCAGCCGGGTCCCTAACCACACACACGCATGACCACACTGGCGCATAGCATACAATGGTTGATATTAGCGCATGGCGGCCCAGCCATGCTACCCTTTTATAGTAACAGCTACAGGACCTTCCAGGAACAAGGACCAATGAGAAACCTGTTCCAGAAGACTAGTAGTAACAGGGCCTTCCTGGCGGGCCAATAGGAGCTGCTGCAGTACCTGAGCATGTGACCCCTGATCTCCAATGAGAGATCTCACTCTGGGCATGCTCAGAAGGGAAAATGCAGGACTTTGTCCCAAAGACGTCTGCTCCAGCACTGGCTATAATAGCAGATCCAGGAAAGGCAACAGCAAGTCACTGCCCAGTAGTGGAGTGGGCAAGACGCCTGGACCGACGTCTCTGCTGAGCAGGCTCCACTGAGGCCGGAGATGAATGGGAGACCGCAGCGAGATGGGTTTGAGACTCCCCTTGTGCAGCAGCGGGAAATCGAACCCTAACAGACAATGACCCAAAACATAGAGTCAAAGCAACAAAGGAGTGGCTGAAAAAGAAGCACATTAAGGTCATGGAGTGGCCTAGCCAGAATCCAGACCTTAATCCCATAGAAAACTTATGGAGGGAGTTAAAGCTCTGAGTTGCCAAGCAACAGCCTCAAAATCTTAATGATTTAGAGATGATCTGCAAAGGGGAGTGGACCAAAATTCCTCCTGACATGTGCGCAAACCTCATCATCAACTACAAAAAATGTCTGACTTCTGTGCTTGCCAACAAGGGTTTTGCCACCAAGTATTATATCTTGTTTGCCAGAGGGATCAAATACTTATTTCTCGCTTCAAAATGCAAATAAATGTATACAATTTATACAATATGATTGTCTTGATTTTATTTGTGATATTCTATCTGTCAATGTTAAAATTAACCTACCTTTAAAATTATAGACTGTTCATGTCTTTGTCAGTGGGCAAACTTGCAAAATCAGCAAGGGATCAAATAATTATTTCCTTCACTGCATGTAGATAAATAAAAAATATTACCATAAATAAAGAACATATGCAGTACATTTACATTATCCCAGATGTGATTGCCTCATGATGAACAACAAAAGATATTCTCATAACTTTTTCTTTATTATTATTTGTACCAGACTATACAAATCCCTTGGTGAAAAAGTGCCTTAATCATGTAACTTATTATTATATTGATATTACAAGGATCTTTAATTTTTCTCTTATTACAGGTTGTAATGTCACTATGAACAATGGCCCAGCTCTACTACAAAAAGGTGAATTACTCACCCTACAGAGATCGGATTCCACTGCAGATTGTGCGGACGGAGGCAGAGTTGTCACTGGAGGAAAAGGCCTACCTCATTGCTGTGGAAAAGGGAGACTATGCCAGCGTCAAGCATGCTCTGGAGGAAGCCGAAATCTACTACAACATCAACATCAATTGCATGGATCCACTTGGCCGAAGCGCTCTTCTCATAGCCATAGAGAACGAAAACTTAGAGATCATGGAGCTTTTGCTCAACCACAGTGTCTATGTGGGAGATGCTCTTTTGTATGCAATACGGAAGGAAGTGGTGGGAGCTGTGGAGCTACTTCTAAGTTACAGAAGACCAAGTGGAGAAAAGCAGGTGGGTGAAAGTGTCACATCTGACGCAGAACTGTAAATTCAATATCTCTGTTTTAATGATTTCTTCTGACAGTGATGATTTGCGGAAGCATTGCTTTTTTGCATGTTTAATATAACATGTATTATATATGAAAAAAATCACATTATGCTAAATATGTGCAGTATATCACAGAATATTTACTGACAGTCTGAGTAGGTTCAAGATTTATTTTTTAAAACTTTCATTTATTGCGATAGACTTTTATTTTTTAAATATATTTTTGAGGTCTTATATTTTATTACTTTGACTGTGTTATTTTAACACATTAAATATATATCAACAAGGAAACAATATATATACTGTGTATATATATATAAAACAATAAAAAGATTCCTTCTTGAGTTGGAAGTCAGAGGAAGTAGGGGAGGTAAGACATAGGTAAGACATGTTTGGATTCATAAGAAAATTAGTAATGGTGAGTCCC
>VIAB01013539.1:21871-33374 GCA_009801035.1 Oophaga pumilio
ACCCGATACTTGCAGTATCGTATCGCTCAACACTACCGGTGACTGTGAAGAGCAGTAAAGTTATACTGACGTCACCGCTCTTCAGAGTCGCCGAGTTACTATTAATGTGCATAGCTGTATAGGATAACAACACCGTAGTATTCAGGATCACTGCATACAGAATATTAGTACTGCCACATATGTGTTATGGCTTTGTTCCTACCTATTACAATACGACAGTGATAGAGCCATGTACTATAGTACCATATACTATATATACCATATATATACCATATACTATACCTCACTAAGGTTTAACTGATTTGTTGTAAACTGCATAGTTGTTAAATGTTAATAAAGCAACAGTATTCTTTGCTTCCTTGCAAAATCAGTAGTCTGTGAACTATATTATTAGCTTTACTGTGCATTAGCTGTTTTATAGTCATACACACTACATGGGGCGGTTTTCCAAGCCAAAAAATTAAGTTCCATCAAAGCTGTGTTCATTGGACCGAGAACAATCCTCCTGAGGCTGCTATCGCTCCCCAGTAGACTTCTGCTGCATAATATGGAGGAAATGCCTAGGACGAAGCCAGTGAATTCATATTCTTGCTCTTGTCTCCATTACTATGAAAGCATCTATGTAAGCTGTAATTACTGCTAGAACATATTTGTTTTCAAATAATAAAGGAAACGAAACGCTGATAGCTGCAATGTAGACCAACATCAATCTTGTCCATCTATGCTAATGGTTACATTTGAATGATTTCTTTTGCTTAATGCAATGTACAAGAACCATTAACAATGAATTTTTATGTCTAGAGTTGAGCAAATCAGTTTGATGCAAATCGTATTCATGTTGAATTTTTAGGAATTCGCTGAAACTGGCGAGTTTGAACAATTTGAAAGTCACTTTGGGTGAATCACTTATAATGCCCACAGTCATTTTATACACCAGCCAGAGAGGGATCAAAAGAACTTAGGCATGGCCGATTGGTCTTCCTCATAATGCAGCTATCACATCACATACTACAGTACAGCCAAGCAAGAGGAACTATGATAGCCTGTATGAAAGCAGAGGCAGAGAATGCAGCAGCCACTGTGGGGTGAACCAGGATAGTGAGAGGCCATCATAGCTTAGCCATTTGGATAGTTTAAGAAAAGTAAAGTTAATTAGCACATCCAAAAAATAGAAAAAATCTTCACATTTTATTCCATCAGTATCAATAGAGATAGGGAAAGAAAGCCATAAAGCAATGAGGGGAACTGCACAGATAGTGTTGGACAGTACAGCAGTGAAGAATATTAGTGTGCGAGCAAAAGAGAATAGTGTCATACATGTTTTTCAGGGCAATTGGAAGCTTTCGAAATATCGGGAAAATTTGGTGAATCTGTAGAATTCAACTTTGTAAAGATTTGCTCTTCTTATGACCTTTACTTTCCATAGAGCTGGAATGATATCCAAGTGGCGTAACATTCTGCCTTTCATACCACGTAGGGAAATTTTTAGATAACAACTACTCAAAAATTAAGACTGCCCATTGACTAGATAACATTCATTGCTATTGAAGAATATTTTAACATGACATTAAAAGGAATGTCTGAGGATGACAGCTATTCTCCATATACCGTATTAGGTCACACGGACAATATAGAGAATGGGGTTTCCCATTCATGTGGGTCCATGTATTACATGGATGCATTACGCCTTGGGTCATGCATGCACACTACAATTCTATTCATATGGGATCCCTAATCTAGTAAATGGTGGGGTTGAAAGCAATTGGATCCTCATCAATTATAGATGTATCCTCTATCTTGTGAAAAAAAACTAATAGATATTAAAATGAAAACCCTGAAACACAAAGAGCAAAATCAAAACGTTCTCTAAACAACCAGAAGTGACACAAAATATGATCTCTTGCAGGGGTTATCAGGTCTCGACGATGACATTTTAATTTGCAAACCCTTTTAGGTCAGTCAATCGTGACTATTTTTTTTACTGGAAGTCTCAACAAGTCCCATTGAAATCCAAATTAATTTATGCCATCATCATCCACACTGTTACTAATATGCCCCCGATTCATCATAGCCATTGCTCCTGTTTTTTGGCCATTTTTTTTTTTTGCGCCTTTTCATTTGCATCCAATTCATCATTCTATTTGAGACTTTTTGACATCTATTTTATATGTGCTTGCCTATTTTTTTGCGCAAAGTTTCTCACAAATCTACCCCCTGGAATGGTTTTATGCCCTCAAGTAAAAGAAAATACCATCTTTTGCGACTTTTTGTTGAAAAAGTCAAAAAAAGGTTAATAGGAAAAAAAAAACAGTTTTGACTTTGTGCAAAATTCATGAACCCCCCCCCCCGAGCCATTTTGATGATTTTGGCCCAATAAAAGTCAGTGACTACTGCAAGACAAAATTATAGAAATGCGGAAATGATAAATCGGGGCAGGAATGTTTACTCCAGCAATTTCTCAGTTCTGCTTTATGTCTATAAGAGACCATATGTAAAGGTGAAAATGTTATCAAATAGCTATGAAAAGAAGATCATTTACAGTAAATGCAGATGACTTTACGGGTTGTGAATGATCACCAAATGTTTTGTACTAATAAATTCCAGCCGCCCGTAATACATTGCCTTCAAAGGAAGAAAGTATAATTGAAAAATAAACCATTAATTTGATATTGTGCGTGATTCTTCATCCTAATACTATCAGACATTAGTATAAGAGCTATAAATAAAACAGATAAATCCCTTGCAAGGTCTCTTTTATAAGGTTAATTTACATATTTCCTATGCGTTCATAAAGTTATGCTAATTAATTTTCGAGATTGAATTAAAATAACTTTAATTTCTTGGGTTGCATAGCAGGAGAATCCATAGAGATACTATCCAGAGGGATAATTTAGGAGCAGAGTCATTAAATTATTTCTACCCTCTGTGAGATAAACAAGTTAGCTGCTGTAGGAGAGACTGATTACTGATGATGTATTATTTTTCTAGCGATACTGATAGGATTATTGCCCGTTTCTTACAAGCTACCATGCAGATCTTCAGAACGTAGGCTTGCCATTGTCTTGTCTTAGATCTCTATAAACAACTCTCATGCCTTGTCATAATGGTTTCTGCCTAATGCAAAAGAGAAGAATCTCATTACTCTTAATTATAAAGGTCCTCTGTGGTCTCAGTGAAAACGCCGTTAGTAAAGAATAATAAGGATGGAGAATAAGCATTAGTACTAAAAGCAATGCAGCAAGTCACTTACTACAGTAGTATTACCCACTTAAAGACTGGGCAATTTTTATTTATTTATTTTTGTGCTTTTGTTTTTTTCTTTTTTTTTTCTGCCCACATTGTCATAATGGCTTGTTTTATTTTGTGGGACTAATTGTACTAATGAATGAATTAATTTTACCGTATGCCATGTTTTTCGGTTTATAAGACGCATTTTTTTCCAAAAAATTTGGAGAGAAAATGCTGGTGCGTCTTATAATCCGAAAAGAGCTTCCTGGGAAGGGGGGAGGCTACAGTGGAGCGGGGTCCCAGGAGGGAGGGTCGCTGCTGCAGGAAGCAGGCAGAAGAGGCAGGAATGGGGTGATGCTATGGGGCCTGAGTTTCTTATATAAACTCCTCCCCCATTCACCCCAGGAGTATTGGGGAGTCCGGGACAGTTGGCAGTCATGCTGTCTATCTACTGGTAGCTTCTGCAGAGAAGATTCTATAATCCTATGTAATAAAGTGCATAATATACGTACCATACATTTCATAAAATATAGAGCTCAGTGTACATATACTATACACAGATTATGTACAAGAGCCTGTATTATTTATGCACGGCATACAAGGATATTCAGCACTAACACAATATGACATATTTGTTGAGTATTGCGTATTTTGTGGGTACTGAATGATGCCAGTTTATCAGTAAAGAGAATCTATCACAGGTTTTTGCCACCTAATCTGAGAGCAGCATGACGTACAGATAGAAATCTTTATTTCAGTGATGTGTCACTTACTGGGCTGCTAGCTGTAGTTTTGATAAAAAAAACACTGTTTTATCAGCAGGAGATTGTGTCTTGAGCACTAGTAAACCTGCTGCTATGTAACCCTCCATTTTCATGAGCTCTGTATAACCCCGCCCGCACCACTGTTTGGAAACGTTCTGCCCATGCACAGTGTACACTGTACCACTTCCAATCAGTGGCGGAGGCAGGGTTATACAAAGCTCAGCATTCAGAGCACTGCTAGATCTGCAGCAGAGAAACCTGATTTCATCAAAACTGCAGGAAGCAGCCCAGGAAGTGACACATGGCTGAAATCAGGGTCTCTGTCTCTTCCCTATACTATTCTCAGACGAGGAAGTAAAAAATATAGTAACATATTCCCTTCAATAAAAAGGCCGGATGCCAACTGCTGTACTAAACCTCTCAAGTCAGTAATATCTGCATAGTGGATCAGTGCAGGAACTGCCTACTGGTTACATGCCCTAGTTCGGTCTGTAAATCGGGCCAGAATAATGTATGCAGCAATTTTTTCCACATATACCATTGGTCCATGTGGAACATATACCATGTTCATTTGCACAATGGGTCCGTGTGCTCTCTGTGTACTGTCCATGGCGCATACGGACAGCTCATGTACATGCAATAAGGTCATCTGCACAATCCTTCAGTAAGGTAACGTTTAGCATTTTGGGCATATTTCCACAGTGTGTTTTTGCAGCATAAGTCACTGCACATTTCCATTTCATACGCATTTTACCCACAGCAATTAGTGTATTTCTTTTCCACTTGACTTAAACGGCAAAACATAAACCTTCAGCATAAATATGAGGAAATCCACAGGAACGCATGAACTGAAGCATGCAGCTATTCAACGGAGCTGTGGTGAAAATATGTTGCTACAGAACTAATACTGGACTTACCACATGTAGGAGAACATTTCCCCTAGAAACATTAAAGTTTACGTGTTAATGATGTATGTTACTCCCCACCTAATCCCGTGGGAGACGTGATGGATGTTATTCACACCAACAATGTGCGCCGTGCCCAATGTGATCACCTGGCGCCTTCTCAGCATCAGCACCAGCCAGAAGATCCGGAAGAACGAGACCAAAGAGAAGAAGAGGAGCAGTGAGAGGACCAGGCAGCTGTAGCAAAAGTGAGTATTATGGAATATTGCATTTTTAACGCCTTCCTGGGACTCCGAACCTTGCAAAACAGTGACAGACTGACCAATATCTTTTACGCAAATTGAATCCCCCCCCAAAATCAGAATTTTGGGAGAAATTCATAGTGAAAATGACTCTTCTATTATTGATTCTGTCGTCTCTAATATTTGACGTGAAAAAACCCACGGCACTTCTGGATATGAAGGTGCACAAGTAGGATCCTGATCTGTTAGCGCTATGAAAAATATACTTGGCACTCATAAAATACGTTCAACAGGAGTATTTTATTAAATGTGGAATATCCAGAAAAGAATAAGACTTTTCGGTCAACAAGACCTTCATCAGTCTTCTGGATCATGAGAAAATGCAAACGTCAGCGATGAAGGAAAGTCTGTGGCATCCACCACTTCTTGTCTAAGTGGTTGGATGCCGCAGACTTTCCTTCAGCACCACGGTTTGCATTTTCTTATGATCCAGGGGAATGATGAACGTCTTGTTGACCGAGACATTTTATTCTTTTCTGGATATGCCACATTTAATAAAATACTCCTGTTGAACGTATTTTATGAGTGCCAAGTATCTTTCATCTCCCATATGGGCAATTGTTGTTTTTTTGCTTTGTTTTATTGTAACATGTACTGTATATATTTTTGGTCAAAAAATAATTTTTGGAATTGGGTTTCAATAACAATTTTTCCTCATTTTTTTTAGTCAGTTGAGAAATCGGCAGTGATTTTATTCTGCCCGGAGATTATATATCTTAAACCTCCTATTTTCTGAGATCCTCTCATTCAATTTCTGAATATAGATATAATATAGATATACAAGTACAAGTTATGGCAGCTATATTCTGTGATCCAGGGAACTAGTTTGATTGCCGTATGTGGATTCGGGAAATAATTTTTCCCTTAATATGGGGCAATTAGCATCTACCTCATCGCTTTTTTTCGCCTCTTCTGGATATTTGCAAAAATTTCTACATTTCTGGTTTTTATCAGTCAAGATGGGGTGCAGAGTGTACATTAATGAGAAAAAAATGAACTTTCTTTGCATTTACCAAATGGCTGCAATGAATTTAAAGGGGTCTGAATACTTTCCAAATCCACTGTATGTTATTGAAGACAGAATTGTTAATGAAATTCAGTTGCAAAAATGTTTTGTCAAAAATGCCCCTCAAGGTGTTCATATACTTTAACTCTTTATAAAGGCATGTGATTGAATATGCCACAATATTTCTTCCTTTGGATTGCTATGAAATCAAACCAATGGACTGGAATTGTAAGACACTGTACACACCTATGGATGCTTTAGTACAATTGGTCTCGTAAACAGTATTTGAAACAAAGCACCTCTGCTCTTTCTCATCTAAAAGACAGTTCTGCACAGGTAGTAACATAATCAAAGGCTGACCCTAAAGATTGCTGCGCTTGCATATAGGGCTCTCCATTTGGACGTTCACACAGCACTATTTGGTCACCGTAGACTTGTACTTCTTAACAGTGTGGGTAGCTGTGTGGATAGCTGTGGCTGGCATCTTGCTGTGTTGTGGGGACTGTAAGGACATCATACTGTGTGGGTGGTTGTGGGGGCATTACACTTTGGGGTTAATGAAGACCTCATACTTTGTGGGGGGCATTATACTTTGTAGGTGGCTGTGTTGTGTAGGAGTCATCCTGTATGGATTTCTGTGGCATAATACTGTGTAGATGGCTATGAGGCATTATACTGTGTGGGTATAATACTATGCTGGGGTGTCTGTGAGGGCAGTCTATGGGGAGGGCTGTATGGGCATTATACTTTGGGGAGGGCTGTGGAGCCATTATACTGTGTGGGTGGCTTTAGGAACTTACTGTGTAAAGGTGGCTGTGGGTCATTGCACTGTGGGGGAGGCTATAGGGTCATCAAATTGTGGGGGACATTATACTGTGTGAGTGGTTGTTGGGGCTCTATACTGTGTGGAGGGTACAGTTGAGGCCATGATGGCATGTGTGGAAAGACTAATGGGTTTCACTTGTAATAATATATCTGTGTGGGCACATATAAAAGATTGAGCAAGGTTAGGTTAATGGCTTAGTGTTAGGGTATGTTCCCACGGTCAGTAAACGCTGTGGGTTGGACGCTGCATACTTCCGCAGCGTCCCACCCTCAGCGTCCAGATGTTACAGCATAGTGGATGGGATTTCAAGAAATCCTATGCCCACTATGAGTGCACCGGCGCCCGCGGAGATGGACATGTGGTGCATCTTTCCAGACTGCAGCATGTCTATTTATCTTGTGGAGACGCGAGCCTCCGCAAGATAAATATCACCCGTACAATATATTGGATGCGGTGATTCCGTACGGTTCAATGAACACATCTAGATTCACCTGCATTCAAAATCCGGCAGCTCTTTCTATGCAGCGGACATGTGCTGCGTCCAAAGCACTGCCGATTCCTGACCATGGGGATGAAGCCTAAAGTAAAAATCGGTTCATCATGTTAGTCAGTTTTCGTCCCTCTTTCTTGACTTTCAAAGTTGGGAAATATTGAAATATTAAGTGGCACATACAGAATATAGATGGTTAATGAATATGTAATAAAATATCTTCACACAAGCATGTTGAAAGTCTACTGTAATCCGTGTAATTAATATTAGCATATTTTAAACTCATTAATGTTGTGAGCATCTGGTATGCAAAAATATGCAATTTTCTGTGAATGTGCTCTCACATAGGAAGACGATACACACGTAGCAGTTTGCCAGCCTTCTGTAATGCTCACAATGGCTTGAAAAGTCCTAAACGTTATTTCCAGTCACCTGTTCAAATCTCCTTGCATAATGTGCCTAAAGCTGACCATAGTTTGTGAGCAAAAATGTTATATGACTCCATGGTGTTTTGATTCCTGCTGGTCGGCAGTACATACAGATTTACTTCTTGCTTTTTCAGTCTTTTCATTGTTCTGCATCTAGTTTGCCATGAAGCAGTCAGCTTCTGGTGCCTCGTGATAACAGAACATTCATGGTTTAGTACCCAGTGACTAGTGGAAGACTTAGCAATCGTCCAAAATAGAAAAGAGTGGATCGATCTGTGAAGGATTGAATTTGAGTCAAATTTCCTGATATTCACAGTTTGACGCCAAAATTTAGAAACTTTTCCAATTCGATTTACGAGGATTATAAAAAAAAAAAAAGTGAACGAAGACTCGGGAAACAGGCTAATTGCATCATGCACGGCTGCATGGACTTACCCATAATGCCTTGCAGCCGGCACATCCCATATTCTAGAAAAGCCAATCAGGGGGACTATCACAGCCAGTATAAAAGATATGGGTCAGCCAAGGAGTACCATTTTATGCTTGTAAAGAACATGCAGCGTAGGTGTAGAAAAAGGCCTAGTGTGATTGTGGTGTACTACTCCAGCGCTGATCAAGCAGACTGAAATTGGGAAAGGTAGTCTCAGGCTATGAATATTAATCCAAAGAGTCGTGTGATATATCGATAAGGAAATGCTGAACCTGTATAGTCACACAGACGGACTGTGAGTTGATATCTGATCTACTGTAAAATAATTCCAATATACAGCTGCATTTTTCCTATTCTTCCACACTCACTACAAATAAAGAGGGGCAAAATTAAACCACTCAGTGGTAATTGTGCTGCTAAAATTAAATTCTGAATCCAAGGCTTGTGTGTCGCAGAAAGTGTCATTCTGTAAATGTAAATCCTACATTTTGAGATCACAAACCACATTTGTTTTTTTACTTTTTCACATTTTAGTGTTGACTACCTGTATAATTATCCAATTTAGCAACTGTACAACCCAAGACTATATATAGCATAGCATTTTAGGGCTCCTTAAATTTTTCTTTACGTTTTATGTTTAGCTCATTTCTGTATTTCTTTATAAAATAATATTTATTACTATTATTATTTTTAATAATAGCAATAATAAAGTAGTATTTGTATATTTCTCCAGCTTTTACTTCTAAGGCAAGTAAAGGGTAACAAACAGCTGCAGAACATACATCCGACATACTATTCCTATTTTTGTGGTGTAATGTACAGTACTAAAAATAATATTTATTATAAATAAGCCATGTATAATAATATAGAGTGATTCTAGGGTATTTTTATATCAGTAAGAAAACCACAATGTATAGAAGACATCCGAGCTCACCATTTACGAGATAAAAGGGAAGATGGATTGTGTACTTCTCTGCAGATAGTCTTTTCAGACTGCGCTATATCTTCCTCATAAGGGGAGACAATTATACAACTCAGATTGCAGAGTCTGCAACACTTTCTATTAAATAGTTATAACAGATTTTCAAAACCTTGTCCTTTAAAAAAAGAATTAGCGGATAAGGATACGCTAAGCTCTTCAGGAAAGCTTAACTTAAATCTATCTTCTTTAATGCAGAAATGTTTCCCTTTTGTAATTTGTCCTATGAAAGGCAGATTGCTATCAAGGCTTCTTTATAGGGAAATTATATATTTTATACTCAGGCAGTTCTTGCATTTACGCTGAAAAAGCAAACGACGCCAACTTAAATATAGTTTTTCACATTAGCTTTATGCATTAAATAACTAATATTATTGCCAGCATGAGTTTTACATCCGAGGAGAAAAGACACATTAAGTATGTCCAAAGTTATTGAAAGGTTATATACATGTTTGCATTGTTTTTTTTGTTTTTTTTTAATTATTGCATTTTATTTAATAATTATCAGTTTATTGTAAATGGGAGTGCCATGAAGAATTGTGAGCTGTTCAAGCCACCACCTTCTTACCTAGTAGAACAACACTTTACAAAAGGGACCTAGCTGCTCAAACTGGTGGTAACAAATGCCCGTAGATCAGTATCTCTAATTAAAGAGAGCGTCCTTCTTTTTTACTAATTCATTGGTGTACAGTAGACCGTGTCAATAGTAAGCATGGACACGAGAAATCAGGGAATCGGCTCAAAGCAACATTGCTGTGAATTTTTTTTTAAAAAACTATTATATTAGTAGTGCAGTTGACTGCAAGAATGGACCCTGCCCATGTAGTGTCTCATTTCCAGAGGCAGACAGCAGTAGTGAAGACGGGAACTGTTCAGTATAATACTTGTAGTTCTCCTGTGTATGCCAATTATGTCTCTCCCAGAGAAAAAGAAACTATCTTGCAAATACCTAAGAGAGGAGTTACTGTTCAATCCGGTTATGTGGGAATATATATTTTTTATTTTACAGGCTTGCTCAATAAACACATTGATACTCAGGCACCCCATGTCCCCTCTGATAACTTTGTCTTTATTTACAGGCAGCAGCGGTGATATCATGACTAAAGTGCCCATAACCACTGCAGCCAAACACTAAGCTCAGTGGCTACATTGGCATCAGAACTCAGCTCCGTGATTGGCTGCAGCGGTCAAGTGCACTGTAGTTTTGACGTCACCACTGAATCCTAAAAACAAAGAATAGGGCATCGGCAGAAAGGCAGCATTGATCCTGGGGAAGGTGAGCATAAGGGTATGTTTCCACGTACCGGAATACATCCGGATTAGCTGCGGATTGAACGCTGCGTACAGCTGGAGCATTTAATCCACAGCGTCCAGATGTTACAGCATAGTGGAGGGGATTTGAAGAAATCCCGTCTCCACTATGCGTACTAAAACGCGGGTGACACACCCACGAAACCGGACATGCGGTGCGTCTTTATAGAGCGCAGCATGTCTATTTATCTTGCGGACACGCTCCGTCTTCGCAAGATAAATAATACAGTCTATTGATATGATGCGGTGATTCCGCATGTGTTCAATGAACACTTGCGGAATCACCGTGTTTAGAAAGGGGAGCGGGCTTTCCACTGCGTCCAAAGCGCCGGCAATCCAGACAGCAGAAACGTACCCTTACTGTTTTTATTGTCGGGGACTCCACACAGCCTTAGTGATGTCAACGGGAATCCCCGGCTGACCTGAAGTGAACTCAATAGCGTGGGAAAAATTCAATTAAGCTTCCCACACTAATCAGTTCATCTGTGAGCCGGGGAGGCTGCGCAGAGATTAACTCATTCATTCTGCGGGGGTTTACAGCAGGGCTGGCAGCATTAGTGTCGGTCCCTGCTGTAAACCTGTTAACCCCTTCAGATGGATTGCAGCATGGGACCTGAACGTCGGAGAGGTATGGATATTGTTGCTTTTTTATTTTATTTTTTTTACAGGAGAACAATGGATTCAGGATTACCAGTGCAATAAAATGTGGTAAAAAACTATGTGTATTTATTTCATTAGAATAATTTTTAATTAATGTGTGTGGTTTTTTTTAACCATTTCCTACAATAGGATTAACCCCTCCCTGACATCTGACATACTATCCCGTCCATAAAA
>VIAB01013539.1:39068-54304 GCA_009801035.1 Oophaga pumilio
AGTCACACGTGTGGTCCGTGTGTAATCCGTATATTTCTCGCCCCATAGACTTGCAATGGCGTACTATGGGCGTAATACGCTGACAATTGCAGCATGCTGCGATTGTCTCGGCCTGTAAAATACGGGCGAGAAATATACGGTTGATGGGAGCTGCCCCATAGAGAAACATTGGTTCAAGTGTAATGCGTTGTTTTAACGCCTCTCACTCGTCCGTATTCCTCTCTAGTGTGATGCCGGCCTTAGTGTTATCTACATCATCAAGTAGATCCCAGAGGAGTACCAGCCTGAACTTTAATCCATGGAGTAGCTGCTAGCAGGAGGAACTGGCCTGAGGCAGTTATAGTCTAACAAAAACTAGCCGGGTCAGAGACAAAAGGGAAAAAATCAGAGACAGAATCAGAAGGCGAAATTGTAGCCTCAGGAGTAGTCAGGGTCAAAAGCAAAGTCAAACAAGCTAAGATCAGAACAGAACAGAGGGAATTATGACAGATATATCCAGTATCACTAGCCAGAGCAAAAGCAGGATGAGAACCAGAAGACCAGCTCCAGAGAACAGTACGTAAACCACGCGTAATAACTGGCAACTCCGAGCAGGGTGTTGTGCAGCCACATTGGCCTCAGTCTTAAGCTGATTGCATCTGCTAAGATGCTGGACAGCACACAAACCCACACTGGCTGGCTTGGCAGCACCACAAGTATTCCTGGCTGGACAGTGCCGGTGCTGTCCAGTGATATTGGCGGTGACGTCCCCTCCATCACCAGCGTTGTCCGCGTAGTGAATATGGCGGTGCCTGGTAACAGATCAGATGTCATTGCAGCAGGTCCTGGTAGTGATGTGACACTAGAGGCGGACTTGTATTATCACTACAATATGTCTGAGATGTGTCCATGATAAACAATCCAAGGAAGAATAAAATAATCGTATTCAAAGAGAAATCTCCAATAATTCCTGTATTGTTTATTACAATTATAGCTTCTGCTCCACAGACATAAACCTATTTCTGTTCAGTTTTCATATTTTCCCTTATGACAGCATCACAACATATTAATATTTAATGGAAACATGTTTCCCGGAGACACATAAACAAAGCCTCAAATCTGCTGCTACAATGAGCTGTTGGTAAAAAAAAAGAATCATTATTGGTAATAAATTATAATCCATTGCTTTCTACATAAGGTGCTGATAATGGAGGGTATAAAACAGAGCAGCAAATTTACATCACCTTCCTTCCTCCATACAGGCGATGTACACAGTGTATCATGTGATCTACAGGCGCTGATGGGTTAATGTATGCATCATAAGAACTGCACAAATCCTTTGTGAAAATTCCCGACTGTGTTTTCAGATTACACTCAAAAAATGAGCAGTATAAAAAATGAATCCGTCATCTCGAGATAATGGAATACAAACATCACTTATCCTGAAAAATAAACTTCTAAACACTCATGGGGCTGCGCATTTTGCCATGTAAGTACACAGTGATGCGCAATCCCTCTGTAATTACTTAGTACTTTACTTGTATAGCCATGTGCGTAAAAAGGGGCTGCGCTGGCTTAGTAGATGCTCAGCGGGCCAGGGACACAGCACTTCTCTCACCCATTCAAGAAATTACCTATGTCACAATCTCATCATGCAAATTATCAGACTCTTAATGAGACCTCAAAGGATTTGAAAAACAAATATTCGCTCTTTAAAAGACAATTACTAGAAAAAGAATAGAAAAAACATTTAGAGCACATTAAAGGGAATCTGTCAGCAGGCTTTGCTATGTAATCCAAGGGCAGCATGATGTAGGGTCTGAGTGCCTGATTCTAGCGGTGTCAATTACTAGGCTGTCTGTTACTGTTTCAATAATATCAGTGTTTTATCAACAGGTGGTTATCAATACAGGACTAGTTGTCTCGTGCCTCCTAGTCCTCTGCCATTTGTAATCCCAACCCCGCCATTGATGTACAGTGCACAGAAAACACTGTCACCCTGCCTTGTGAGTGGGACTCAGCATTCAGAACTCTGCTAGAGCTACAGCAGAGAGAACTGTGATTTTATCACAACTGCTTCATCTAGTAAACTAAGTGATACATCACTGGAATCGGAGTCTCTGCCCCTACATCATGCTTTTTCTGGATCGACATGGGGCAAATCTGTGTAGATGAGAATGTAGCAAATCTAATTCTTATGCTGCAAAAAAAAACAGGAATTGACAGGCAGTGCAGAATTTAACTCTACAGTTTGTCAATTTATATTGCACATTCCCATTGCAGATTACGCCTTTACAAATGTGAAATCAGTGATAAAATCAGCTTGTCAAACACATACAATTTGTTGTGGATTTGCAATTGATTTGCATGTTTGCAAATCCACCCCTTGTAAACAGAGCCTTAAGATCATAATAATGTCTTCACTTTTTTCCGTAGATTAGAAGCTTTAAGGTACTGCCACACTAAACAATATCGCTAACGGGATCGCTAAAAAACGTCACTATTTAGCGATCCCGTTAGCGATGTTGCTGTGTGTGGCAGCTTCCGGCGACGAGCTTCCTGCTGGGATCTCGCTCGTCGCCGGAAACGATCCGGACCCTATTCTCGTCGCTGGCGCCCCGCTGGTAAGTATGTTATCGCTAAGTGTGGCACCTTTTCTTAGCGATTTAGCGGTACTTTTGTACCGCTAAATCGCTAAGAAGATCGCTAACGGCGATAGCGTCGTTAGCTATATCGCTAAATGTGGCACACATTTAGCGATATTAAAACGATCCCGCTAGCGATCTCATTAGTATGCGCCGCTAACGAGATCGTTAGCGGGAGCGTTTAGTGTGGCAGTACCTTAATGCTACTTACTGATAACACTGTCATACATATTTTCAAAAGTTGTCAGGTTCAGTAATGAAACAAGCCATTTCTTAATGATTTTGACCTCCTGAATTCAAATCTGACTATGAACATTTTTAGTTGCCTCTTTATTTCTGACCACAAAGAGTTTTCCTTTTTCTGCTACATATAATTAATGCATACAAGTTTCAGTGCTTTGAAACATTATTACTTTTGCAAATATAAAGATGTAGAATATTTTGTTATTATCAGATATTTATTTAGAGGAAGCTTAACAACATTTCAAATAAGTTAAACTTGTCTAAACATTATTGCAAATTATAAACAATAATGGAAATTGCACTTCAAAATTTGGTCCTCATTCAGTGACGACTCTTTTTTTGCTTGTCTCTTGTACTCCTGCATCGGCTCATCTCTTTGAATTGTCCGACAGTAATCTGAAAGCATTGATGGCTTTTCCTTGGTATCTTTTCTCCATAGCTGCAATATCTTGGTGAAATCTCTCACCATGCTTGTCGCTCACTACTCTGCAGTTTATATAAGAAAGTCTAGATGCAAATTTAAGGAAGAAATCTTTAAGGACGTGTTACAGCCAAGATCCTTATATGTTTTGAGGAGATTTTCCACTAACTCTTCATAGTCATCTGCTCTTGATTTTCTCCAAAAATTAGTTACCGCTAATGCGAATGCTACCAATGCAACCTTTTCCTTGCCCCGCAACAAAAAAAGAAACTCCTTGTCTTGAAGAAGCTTACAAATCTGAGGTCCAATAAAGACTCCTTCTTTTATCTTTGCTTCACTCAACCTTGGAAATTTGTCAAAGAGATACTTGGATGCTTTTGTATTTTTATCCATTGTCTTTGCAAAGTTCTTCATAAGGCCCAACTTGATATGCAATGGAGGTAACGAAATCTTATGTGGGTCAACGTAAGTGAATGAAATGAAGTGAATGTCAGAGAAGCCAGTCTCTTTTATCGTAGCGATATTTTCTTGCACGACTATCCAACTCACACAGAACACAGCAGTACTTTGTGTGTATCCACACTGGAGACCAAGTAAGAGGGCAACCACCTTTCAGTCACCACAGAGGAGCCACAAATGTTGGTCATAGTTGACGCACCTCAGCAGCTATTTCATGTTGTCAGAGGTTTCTTTTATGTGGACTGCATAACCAACTGGAATTGACGTTAGCACATTGCCATTATGCAGAAAGATGGTTTTTAGGCTTGTTTTGAATGAATCATAGAATGTTAGATTTGGAGGGGGCCTCAAGGGTCATCGTGTCCAACCCCCTGCTCAATGCTCAAGCACAGGATTCACTAAACCATCTCAGACATGTCTGTCAATGAACAGCTTCCATTCCTCTGGATTATGACTTTTCTTCAGAGCTTCTATTAAACTATTGATGTTGTTGCATGCCACAAGACTACCCTCCATGAAGAAGTATTGGACAAGATCTTTATCACGATTGCAGAACAAAGAAATCTGAACATCGCCCGCTAGGAGATTCCTCTGCTGTAGCCTGAAACCAAGAGCTCATCCTTACTCTAGGGCAGATCCAACTCTCTAACAAGATTGTTCAGTTCACTTTGCGGTAAAAGATGTGGTTCAGTTGAGGTTACTGACAGAAAGCCTGGGTCCTGAAAGGAACATGCTTCATGACTCCAAATGCCCTCTTCTTCCTCATTTGACTGTACTGAAAATGTTTCTGGTACTCTTGGGTAGAGATGAGCGAATTTGTTCGGATTTTGGCCCCTAATCTGATTTTGACCTATTCGTGCCATGTTCGAGCACTATTCGTGCCAAATGTACAGTATGTCTTCTGTTCGGTTCCGAACATAATCGATTATTTCTACTCCCATTAACTCTGACGTTCGGCTTTGTTCAACGAATATTGGAAAAACAATATTCTAATCCGATCGTATTCGGAACCAAATCCAAACACATTCGCTCATCTCTACTCTTGGAACCAATAGTGTTTCTGTATGTGGTACTGGGTGTATTGCAGATGGAATGTTTGGATACTGTAAAGTACACTTCTTCCTTGAAACTCCTTTCCTAATGGAGACACTATGTGGAAAGAGCAATTGGTAGTGTGATCACTTGTCTCTCTCCAGATCATTGGGAGTTCAAAAGGCATAGATCGCCTCTTCCCATGCAACCACCATGTAAAATGCAACAGAAATGCAGGACAAAAAAGTGTAAAAATTATATATATATAATGTATAATACAAATAATTAAAATAATTAATTACACTCACAATTGTGCCCACACTTCAGAATATGGATGGAAAACCAGCCCAAAGTACCAGACACACACCCATGTGCAAGAGAACCAGGGGAAAGAACACTGAGACAGTTGAGGTGTACAATATATAAATTTTATTAATTGAATGCATAAAATGACACAAACATCAAATAGTTAAAAAAGGCAAGCATAGACACTAACTGGTATCCAATACCCAGGTTTTTTATATATGACTCATGTCACCAGGTACATATAAAGAAATAATACATGGGAATACGAGTGAATATACCCAAAAATAATAAATGAAAAACTAATCTAGTTAGTGCTGTTAGAAAACAATCAATAATATAGAAGTGCCAAAGATAAAATATTATGTAAATCTATCTGCGAAAAAAACAAAAAATAAAAAATAGAAAAATAAAAAATGAGAGTGAAAAACAAAGAAATATATGTATCAAAGGTGCATGTGCACAAGGGCAAAAACAATAAAAAGCACAAAAAATGCAAAAAGTGTAAATGTGTAGCTAATGTACACAAACACCACAGTGAACCACCATGTAGCACAAACGTAATATGGTGAAAGTACGCAGACGTGTAATAACCTTAAGTGAGGTAGACACTCACATAAGCTTAGACTCCATACCAATATGAGCCTATCTGAGACACCAAAAAACACAAACGGAAAATAATCAATACCTGGAAAAACCGGGGGAGGAATAGGAGAGGGTGTCAGTGCTGCCTCAGAACGCGCCCCGACGCGCGTTTCGGAAAACCTTCCTTCGTCATGTAAGATGTGATGCACTTCTACTGTAGCATTCGTGTAGAGCCCAACTCTTGTCCTGACCTCCTATTCTGCAGCCAAAATACAGCTTGTAGGCTTTCCTTATCATGGTAGTCAAGTTTAGTTTGTGTGATGCAAAAGTGACTTCTCCAAATGTGTAGCAAAAACTATACACTTTGTTAATGCAAGAGAGAGGCATATAGAAACATATCAATATGCTAAGAAGCTAAGCTAAGAAATCTTAAAACTGTGTAGTTTACACAAAGAGAATTTATAAAAGTAGGTAATGCAACTGTAATTAGGATTCCGTCATCGGAGCTGAGTTGGCCTCGTTTGATTGGCCACCCTAAGATGATAGCATACACAAGGCTCAATAGACTAAAAAGATGATGTAATAGACTAGCTATTAACAATTTAATAATTATGATCAAATAATAAAGACTCAATTTTTCTAGAAGCCTGCATGAAAGGTGACAGAAGTAATTACAACCTCCTGTGGATTTTGAAAATTAGAGTCAATCAGCAAATTTAAGCATCATAGGGCTAGAATAATATGTTCGAGTCCCTGCGGCTGCATGATTCGCATCTGTTAGAGAGCCGCAACACATGCAGGGATTGCCCAGCATTCTCAGATACCACCCGAGCATGCTCCGATAACACGTCATCCGAGCACGTTCCCTCATCACTACTGTTTTTGTCTCTGAACCAATTTGGCTGTACAACAGTGTAATCTGAGTGACCTTTCCAAAACCTCGATCCTGAAGTTAAATGTTGATCAAGTCAATCAGTATCTGGAGGGAAACTTCTGATTTAGGGCTGATTTGTTCATGCATTATGGTTGTACATATAGCCCTTCCCTTTATCCTTTATCCTTTTCCTTCTCTTGGTTAAACTTATTGGACATGTTTCCTTTTTCAACCATATTGACTGTGACAGTTGTCACTGGGAAAAAGGAAAGAGCCCGAAGGGAACCTGGGGCCCAAACATTTTGAATGGCAGCACTGGCTTGTGAGACTATGCTCACACGTTGCGTTTTTGCAGTATAGATGTTGCTTACAAACAGCAGGATTTGGTGGGCTTTTGCTGCTTTTGTGGTGCATTTTTGCTGCAGATTACATGTATCATTTGTCTACAGAACATGTTTAATAAAGTTAGTTTTTATTCACCAAAAACACAATAAAAATGCAGAAAAAATACAGGGTTGCGGTTTTTCCTGAATTTTTGCACTTTCTCGTTATTTTCTATGGCGGAAAAAAAGCTGCAAAAACGCTGAAAGAAGTGACATGCTCAGCACTTTTCCAATCCAGTCATGAAAAAATAAATAAACTAAGCGTGTGCATGAGATTTCTGAAATCTCATAGCTTTTGCTGGTACTGTAAAAAAAAAACATACTGTAAAAAAATGCAATGTGTGACCATAGCCTTAGTATCCCTGTAGAAGTAAGGAAACAATTAGAAAATTTCAGAATAAAGAAAAGAAATCGAATGTTTCAAAACCAAGGTATAGCCTGAAATGTCTTTGAAATTCATTCTGGTAGGTATTTTTCACACTAAATTAAAAATACAAAAAAGAGTCATACCCGATATACAAAATGCTTAGTGTACACTTAGTGTCAACTACAGAGAACAAAGGAAAGAAGAGCATGACTCTATTTCTGGGTAACTTACACGTCAGTATAAAGTTTGCAGCTAGTTACTAGTTAGAACCTTAGCTAAATAGCTCTGCATTCATACGTATGTGATTGACAAGAGGTGCCATGTCATGAATGCCATGTATGCTCCTAGCATCCAATTACTCACCAACCTGTTCAACCATAAATCTCCCTGCCAGCTGTAACCTGTCAACTTGTCATCTCTGGAAAGTTAAAACACCATTGGAAATTACATGAAATATTGTATATTATATCATTCATGATTCAATAACGTTAACACAGAACAGATAGAAGGGATGTAGGGGAAGTCACCAATATTATTCAAACTTGCGACATCTTCACTATCTATCTATCTATCTATCTATCTATCTATCTATCTATCTATCTATCTATCTATCTATCTATCTATCTATCTATCTATCTCTCTCACGCTCTATTATCTATCACTGTGCATGAATCTAGGCCATGTGAAAACACAGAGAAACATTAAAAACATTGAATTTTGTTTTTACTCCTCAAAAAGATTTATGTTTTTAATTTTTTTTTAACTTACAGTAATGGATGAAAATGAAGATTCTTAGCGCACAAATTGGCCAATTCATGTATGCCCATCAACCATGGCAAGGTGACCTCCCTCTGATGGGCCCCTGCTCTACTGTATATGCCTGTCTTGGGCTGTCAGCCTACAATTATGGACACTCATGTCACTCCCAGGGTAAGCCTACAATTTATGGGCAGGTAGAGCTGATTAGGTCCACCTGAAGGTCAATGGAAGGAGTGAAAAATCAGGCTGGAGGCAGCCAACATCCAATAGTTAAATATACAGAAAAACCTGACCAACGCCTCCTAACGTGCAAGCTGCCAAACTGCATTCTATAGACAAAAAAGAGCACAGCAGCACTGTGGCCATGTGAAAACACAGAAAAACATTATCTATCTATCTGTCTATCTATCTATCTATCTATCTATCTATCTATCTATCTATCTATCTATCTATCTCATTTATAAATATATATAGATATCTTGTTAATTTAGTGACAATATCTCTGGCCCTTTAAGAATGAAAGGCTGAAGTCAGGCTCTCTGTATCTCACTATTTAAAGGGGTTGTCCCTCAAGCAAACAAAAATTAATTAATAGATATTCAAATAATAATAATTTCAACAATGGCTGTGTTTTTTAAAAAAATTCAGTAAAAAAGGAAAAAGGAAGAGATCCAGCGATTGGCGGAGGTAGCTAAAAATATATATTTTATTTGAAAGATCAACGTTTCAACCTAAGTCTTAATCATGATCTGACTGAAGCCGAAACGCGTTGATCTTTCCTAACTGTGTGCCAGTACCCAACAATATGTGTCTGTCATTTACTTTTATTACTTTTAAATAAAAGTTATTTTTTAGCTACCTCCACCCATCGCTGGATCTTCCCCTTTTTTCTGTGCTGAGATAATCTTACAAATGTGCCACTGCTGTGTACATCGTTGGAATCAGGGTCTCTGTCCCTACATCATGCTGCCGTCAGTTTATACAGCAAAAAACTGCTGACAGATTCCCTTTAAAGTGCCTCAGTTGTATTATTCACAAATGTGGTTATACTGAAAATAATGTTATAGCAGCGGTAATACTGCACTGATCTATACCAGTGTCCCTTCTATAAACTGTAAGTTAGCTAATGTAGGTGCTCATGCTTGATGGAAAGCGCAGTATAGTATTTTTCACAATAGTATCCTACATATTCTTTTAATGTTCTCTCTTTTGTCACACAAGTAAAAAAAAATAAAACCAGAGCAGTTGACAGATCCCAATTACTGTATTCCCATGGAATCAGAATCCAGACTGTGCGGAATGTCAACATGTCACTTCAGTCAGGATATGTTTTCACGCAGAATGCTACAAATACTGCATTCTGTGTGAACTATGTACTAGGAGGATCACCATTTTAGAAGCCAGTTTTAGCCCAGAGTCTGCTACTGTAAAATGTCAGAAATCCTTATGAAAAAAAAAGCAAGAGAACAAGGCATAACTACTCCATACAAGCGTGCAAAACTTCTGCGTTGGTTGGAGGAATGCATGAAATAAAGACTCATATGTCTTTGGATCATAGCAATCCAAATAGCCATATAATAAAAGATCGTAAAGTGGAGCTCACCATGCGTTTAGTCTTTTCAATGTCATATGACAGTACACAAGACAGGAGGCGCTGGGGGATTCAACAACTCGCTGCCTGTGTATTGTCATCTGCCGTTAAATTACTATAAAAAAAAAATTCAAACCGCATGGTGAATAGCACTTTGTGATCCTTTATTCTATGCTTGTTTAAAATGTCGGAAACTTGTTGCATCCTTGCTTGTCTGTGTATCAGAAATGCAAATCTATGTCTTCTATAAGCTATGCCTTCTGTGGTATTATTGCCATTTTGGTAATTTAATAGTAAAAAAATGCATGCAGGCTCTCCAGGAGTAAAGAAAATGTCTTATCAGTGCTACCTATATTATATAGCCTTTAAGAACACTTTTAAAGACAGTTAAAACATGACTCAGGTTAGGCAGGCTATGTTCACGTGCCCAGAAGTGATCGGTTAGAATGAATCCAGCAGCAAGCTGATGTCAAAAACTTTTAAGTCCGTTTTTCAATAACTGATGTCTGCTGGATCCGTTTTTCTTTTCAACATTGAAGTCTATGGAAAACAGATCCATTAATTAGCCGTCCCTTTTTCTTTCATTTGTAACGGATCCATTTTTCACTCACTGGATCCATATATTGTACGTAGGTCATATATTCATACTCGAATGTGAGCTTCTCTGCTTCCCTCTGTCCTACCCTCAGATGGGGAGAAAGTTTGTAAATGAAGTCTGAGCATGGGAAAGGAGAGGAGAGAAGGTCACATTCGAATGTGGATATTTACTAAACTTGCGTCAAAACAGCTGTTCTAAGTGCATGAACAAGGCAGCTAAAACAGCCCTTTTGGAATGGACCTTGAGAGACAAGGAGGCAAGACAAGGCTATGGAGTACATTACAAAGATTCATAACTGTGCAAAGTATGATCAATAACAAATGAAATAAAAAATGTTTCGTTTCTCTATAACATGCGAATTGCTTTTGAAATTCTCACTTGAGGAAAAAAAACTGCCTTATTTCTAAATATGAACATTTATAAAACAATATTTTCATTGTGTCCATTACAGAATCATTATTTATGTCTGCAGCAACTCTCACTTCAAGTCTTTCATTTTGGAAAGAATAGACAGAATTAAAATAAACCAGGTGTCCTAACGGAGATCAGCATGTCTACATCTTATTGCATCCAAGCTGCAGACTTAAGGTAGAGCCTTATTGTTTCTAAGCAGCCACAAGACAGAAAAATCTATGTTTCAACATCCTTTTACCCATGAGCCTCTGAACTCTCCATCAGCAAAGGGATTAATTTGGATACACTTGACTGGCTTGAAACTGAAAACAAAAAACCTGAGATATTTGCCTATTTATACAGCATTTCTTTTTTCTTTAGTGTAAAGCTGTAGAATATATTGTCATAACAGATCTACCTCTAACGCCATTCCCAGCTCAAGGAAGAGAACCAGCACAGCAGAAAGGAACCAGAGGAACCTTACATAATAAAAGAGCTATTTATCCACACTGCTCACTTCAAAGTCGACTGTGTAGTAATGATTCAGGCTGGTCTATTTTAAGATTTCTTTCGTGGCTATTATTTTTAATAAAGATTGGTTTAACATCAAGGTGAGTAAATCCAGAAATGCAGATTTATCATTGCTTTAAAACGGTTAATCCCTCTTTCTATATAAATCTGTGCTTAAAGGAACCAAGTAAGCAACTACATCAGCAATTATCCCTTTAAACCCATGGTGAAATTGTAGCTATATGCTAACTGCGGTTGCAACTGGACAGAACATAAGCAGAATTTGACTTTATTTACTTGGAACTTGTATTTCCTGGATGGTGGAATAGTAGCTAGTGTTTGACATAGAATCCTAGAATGGTAGAGTTGGAAGGGATCTCCAGGGTCATCATGTCCAACCCCCTGCTCAATGCAGGATTCACTAAACCATCTCAGACAGATGTTTGTCCAGCCTCTGTTTGAAGACTTCCATTGAAGGAGATCTCACCACCTCTGGTGACAGCCTGTTCCACTCATTGATCACCCTTTTTTCTTATATCTCTAATATCTAATCCGTGCCTTTTCCCTTTCCAGTTAATTCCATTGCTTCGCGTATTCCCATGTGCAAATGAGATTAATGATGATCCGTCTACTCTGTGACATCCATTCACATATTTGCAGACAGCTATTAAGTCTCCTCTTAGCCTTCTTTTTTGCAAGCTAAATATTCCCAGATTCTTTAAACGTTTATCGTAGGACATACTTTGCAGTCCGCTCACCATCCTGGTCGCTCTTCGCTGAACTTGCTCCAGTTTCTCAATGTCTTTTTTTAAAATGTGGTGCCCAGAACTGGACACCATATTCCAGATGAGGCCTGACCAAGGAGGAGTAGAGGTTGGTAATTACTTCACGGGATCAAGACTCTATGCTTCTCTTACGACATCCCAGAATTGTTTCTTTTTTGCTGCTGCATAACACTGCTAACTCATGTGCAGCCTATTAGCATACTCCACTGGCAATACCAACCCTATGATATTAGGGTGTCTCCTGCTAAATGATACAGCTATTAAGCTAGACATTCGACATAAAATAAAAATTTATAAATTGTTATATAATATTTTTTGACTTTCCCTTTCTTTATTACATTTTTGAGTTTTTCATGTAACTAATTTATTGCTTAGCTTTAGCCCTATCCAAGACCTAACCCTAGCGCTGGTAATGGTTAAAAAAGTGTGAAAACATTTATAATTTGTTATATTGTTGTTTTATTTTATTTATTTTTTTTACCAAGGAAGACTTTTATAAATTTCAGACAGCACTTCTAGTAAATCTCAGTCTCTACTCTCACAAAAAAGTAAGAGGAGAGGCAAAAGTCAGCATATGTGGAGTGGACATGATTGAGGCTTGCCCATCCTCAACCGGGCGGACGCAAGTCACTCCAAGAAATCATTTTTGCAGCAGGATAATTTGACAATGGGGAAGAGAAAGGAGCTCAAAATGTTGTGCCCCCATCGAATGTGGCAACAGGGGCAACCATTCTTGTAGTTCCTTCACGATATGCCACTGAGAGTAGTCAAAAGCCAGAACATACCTATCATATTTGCGATTTACAGTATTTGACTAAAGGTGTAGGCTGACAGCCGAATTAGAAACACATGCTGTCACGCTCAGGTCAGGGCCAACAGGGGATTACGATGCGATCCTTGTGTGAGTAATATGGCCATCTGACTGCATCCTAAAGAGTACACTCAGCTTTTTTTTTGTCCTTCGTTCTTTGTCCTTTCGGTCGGAGGTGTGCTGTAATTTGATGCTCCATGGCCTCAAAGTAAAATCTGTAACAGGGCTAACCACTTGCATATATACTTACAAATACTTGTATATACTTACATATACTGATAATACTAGTGTGATGTTAAGTGGAAGAATGGTCTCTGGGCCCAGTAAGTCACCAAGGGGGCGATTCATCAAAAACGGTGATTCTCTCACCGTCTTGATGAAGGTGCGTGTTGCAGTGGACGCTTCTGGTTCAATAAGAGGCTTGAATCAGGCGAGCTATGTAGTGGTGTGCGCCACTGTGTGCCTCTCTCCACCCATCTTACTCAAGATTTATGGCTTTACAAATGTCACCACTCATTATGAATTTGTTGAGTGTCAGTGGGTGTCGCCATGGCCCATCACACCCCCCCGTCCCACCACAGCTTTATCCAGTTTGTCGGAGCTGAGCCGAGAATGGCGTGAAAACAACAGAAGTCAAATTTTTTTCACCCAAAATAATCTACATTACTTTCTATTTTTCTTAGAAAACAAAGCATGTTGTTCTATGAGAGAAAATATTCCAACATGATGTGTATCGGAACATTCCATCATTTAGTAAGTCAGTTTTTTAGAAGCCAACATTATTAAAAAAAGATTAAGCAAGTTGTAAGAAACAATTATCCATTCCGGAAAGCGGAGCCAAACAGTGACTGCGCGTTTCATCAACATTTTCTTCTTTCTGTAATTTCTTTGCTCAGACTGCCCTGCATTTTCATTTCTAGTTTACTATGATTGTTGGTTGTCATGGAAATCCCATCTTCCCTAATTTCTGTGACTTGGAGAGGTCATTTTATATCCTACTGACAAAATATTTTTGTGAGGGAATGACAGATTACTGCCAAAAAATATTGTTGTTCTGTAAAAATTAACTATTGCCAAAAACATATGTGACTGACCCGGCATAGTAATTGCCAAGGACTAAGGAACAAATTTGTAAACAGGTAACAAGATTCATTAAAGTGAAGCTTCCCCAGAGCCCAAGTTAATGATTACATTTAGAGACTGCATAAACAGCAGTTCTTTTATATTCTGTTCTTAGTGGAATCATTTGCCCAAGTTGTGTTTTTCTAATATCCTATAAGGTTTCGGGAATTTTCATTTTCCATTTACGCCTTGCACACAACTCATAAAATGCACTATGTTTTAGCACATTTTGTAATTTGTACAGTTTAAACAGTCATACACCACAATAAAGTGGCCCTCAAGTTACAATGGCCTAAGATTACAATATTTTTAACACACAAAGGTATTTACCATTAATATATTATGCCAACATAAGCCTGCTTATCGGCATGGGCATATCACTGGTAAAACATCTGTATTCAAGGCCGGACTGGCCATCTGGCAGTTCTGGCAATTGCCAGATGGGCCGTTGCCAGCAGTGAGCCGCTCAGTCACTCTGTAGCACTTTCATCAAAGGCTTTGGATCAGTTTTGATACAGTAAAGATGTATATCTTAGTACCGTGTTAGCCAGTAGATAGAAAAATATTTAGAATTGAGAGTCCTCAGTGGTTGATACCTTTTAATGGCTAACTGAAAAGATGGTAACAAATTGCAAGCTTTCGAGACTACTCAGGTCTCTTCATCAGGCAAAGACTAATACAAAATCTGAAGAATCACATATTTGTACACAACACAGCACAGAAAAAATGCAATAGATGAGACAAGTGATGTGAAGCAGAACTGTCATTATGGGAGAGGGATGAACAGTTGTGGCAATAAATATTGGACTAGTTCATAGATAAGGGGTGTGAAAGTTTTATTGCCCTCTGATTGGGGTCTGGTAATGTTTTGTGATGTTCTCACATGGTCTTTGAAGAAAATTCCTTAATTGATGTAATAGGCCATAAATCCATGTGATAGGTTCATTCCAGCATTGAGAGTGTCAAAGGTCACCATCAATTTGTTTTTGCAAACTCTCCTGTACTGAAAGGTGATTTCACATCTCAAGTCATTAGAAGGCCATAATATTTTATATATAAGTATCAAACTATCTTATTTGTATTTTTAGCTGTAAATTGTGAAGTTGCAGATGTCTCATCAGAGCCTCTTTCTGCAAGTTTTAGAAAACTACTCATAAGCAACAGGATTCAAGCGTATACTGCATGTTGATGGGGCCATAGACTATAATGGTGCTGACAGAGTGAACATGCGCTCTTATGTGCATCATTTTCTGGCGTATATCTCTGAATATAGGAATCATTAAACCGTAAAGATACACAGGACAAAATGTTCAACAATTTATAGCCTTATGTCATACCTCCCAACTGTCCCGGATTGAGCGGGACAGTTCCGATTC
>VIAB01013539.1:58276-69990 GCA_009801035.1 Oophaga pumilio
AAAACATCTGTTAGTACTTCCAGTATGTTTTCATAAGACTGACTAGGGACAACATGTCATATAAACCAGCACTATGAAAACAGCTGTAATCTAGCACACAAATGCATGCCATCCAATAGTCTTTGGGTGAAATTCTAGAAAATTCCTACTAACTTCACAATAAATAATTTCATAGGTCAGTATAGGATTGCAAGTGTTGGGGTAGGATGTCAAATAAAATACGTTGCAATCTTCACTGATCAAAAAAAAAATATAAGATAGCATCAGCCCGAGAACAGTCTCATGATGCCAGGCATGGCCATGCAGGCTTCCCCATAATGATTGAAGCTGTTACATCATGTGGTCTAACGCAGTCAATTAGGACTATCACAAGGACAGTAAATGAGGGCAGTGAAATCAGTGGCAAAGATTTTGAAGCCTAGGGATAGGAGTTCAGAGCGCACAGTCCATCATTACAGATAGGGGATAAAAAGGCCTAAATCTTACTGTGATGTATTGTAGCAGCGCAGAAAAATATAGAAATGGGAGTGGTAGTCTCAGTCTGTGAATAATAATATGCAGATTCAAGTGATAGAGAGGTGCTGGACCTGCAGAGTCAGTGTGACTGTGAATCGATTAACCTGTGATGTACTTCTGTAACAGTACTTTAATAAAGCAATACTTTTTTTTTTACCCTTGATACACTTGCAAACAAGGAAAGCAATTTAATACCCCTTTGTTCTAATTTTGTATTTGCTCTGAAGAGATCAAAAAGGGATTAATACGTTACTAGGAGACCTCAGAGGGCTGTTTTCTGGGCAGTTGGAGGCTTTGCAGTATTGATATTTACAGCAAATGTAATATCTCGCAAATCAAATTTTGGGGGAAACTTAATGATGCAGTGGATTTTGAATTTCAAAAGACGTGATGATCATCTCTAATATTTAGTCTAAAAGAACATTGTAGGCAAAACTATGAGCTCCTGCGCCTCAATACTTTTTGTAACGAGTTAAATAATTTCAAGCAGGACCCGGAATGACAGCTGCTTCTGAAACCCTAACAGTTATGTCTCTGAATCTCATAATCCAGAAATCATATAACATACTGTACGTCTACCTATTTTAGCTACTAATCTAACTACTTTTCTAATGTCCTTCATTTACAAATTCCCTACTCTTTCCTCTCTACTCTGACTTCCAATCTGTTTTATTTTTTTTTACTTCTGATGATTGTTTAGTTTGAGTTTCCCAATATGCATTTGGGATTCTCAAACGGATCGTCATCAGAGAGCAGGGGTTGCTGTCACTCGCAAGGCATTTTGTTCCTCCATATAATGAATCGTTATAGGAGCGGCAGCACTGTGGCCACTTCATGCAGCTACTTTCCCTGCCCTGAAGCAGGACATCATTAGGAACGTCCTTTTCAGAGGCCAGGCTATGCTTTTTGAGCATGTGCCGGTCGTCACTTACGACACATGCTCAGTATGATCTCACTGCTTTCAGCCCTCCTTCAGAGTGTGAGACCACCCCTTTAAGGAATCTATATATATCATTATCTTATCATAATCTTATTTTGCAGCCTTGCACAATATGAAGTTTGCATTTGCAATTAGTGCTTATCTTCTGTTTTTTCTACTTTCTGTTTATTTTTAAGCATTTGCTTTACCTTTTCTTAGACCCTGTAACTTTGCAATATTAAAGAATGTAAAGCAATTAATTGTTTTTTTTTCTTTATTTCTCTTCCCAGGTACCAACATTAATGATGGATACACAGTTTTCAGAATTCACGCCAGACATTACGCCCATTATGTTGGCAGCTCACACTAATAACTATGAAATTATAAAACTTTTAGTCCAAAGAAGGGTGACAATACCTCGCCCACATCAGATACGTTGCAACTGTGTGGAATGTGTCTCCAGCTCGGAAGTTGACAGTCTCAGACACTCCAGGTCGAGGCTGAACATCTACAAAGCTCTGGCCAGCCCATCTTTGATTGCCTTATCCAGTGAGGACCCTATATTAACAGCTTTCCGCCTTGGCTGGGAACTGAAAGAGCTCAGTAAGGTGGAGAATGAGTTCAAGGCAGAATATGAAGAATTATCTCAGCAATGTAAGAAGTTTGCCAAGGATCTACTTGACCAAGCGAGGAGCTCTCGAGAATTGGAAATTATACTTAACCACAGGGATGACCAGAGTGAGGAGCTGGATCCTCAGAAGTGTCATGACCTGGCTAAGCTGAAGGTAGCAATAAAGTATCATCAGAAAGAGGTGAGGTAAACTTACTGTATATATATTTTTCCTTTTTTTTGTTGCATAAATTTTGAAAAAAATATTGACTAAAAATACTTCTACCATCTAAGGTTTGCCTATAAACATCATGTAAACTGTATGTCTAGATATCATCTACATTTAGTTGATTTTAGAATTACTTTGCTTTATTTATTTTGCTGTAAGCTCAGGATAGAGTATGCAGTGTCTCAAAGAGCTTCATTCACCACCGTGCTCATTACTACGAAATAAAAAAAATCCAAAGAACAAAAGGACCATATAAAGTAGTAATTTCACATTAAAAACAAACTTTATTTTACATATAAATAACATAAAATCTTAAAAATTGAAGATGATGTCAATACATCATCATCTGATTATTTCTTGTCTTCATCGTCATTCGGACCATCCAAGATGGAATAGTCTCTGAGCAGGCTGTGGATCAGCCTGTGGCATTCCTAAATGGACATAAACTCCTTCCTCAAGATGAGCTGATTCCTGGCAACCAAAATAGGGTCCTTAAACAGTTCATAAGGCACCAAGCCTCCTGGTGGCTCCGACGGTAAGAATTCCAGGGAAGAGTCAGAGTTCCTCAGGCTAGATCCACAAACTTAGAATTGAGTAGAGGGATGCATACATGACCAAACACTCCATACAATTTTTTTTCTGGACATAGCGGTCTAAGCGGGAATGCTTCTACCTGTGGAGAATGCCAAGCCAGCGTAAGGAGACTTATAGGCAATACAATGTTCATCTGGGAATTAAAATATGCAAATCACCTCTTCAGAGAGAAAATGGACTTGAACTTTAGCGCTATCTATTTGATGCAGCAATCCTTAAAGTCAATATCAACCTTTTAAGGAGCCTTGCTACATGAATTAGGATAAGTTCAAGTCTTCTTCCTCTCTGAAGAGGCTATTTGCTAATTTTAATTCTCAGAGGAGCATTTCAAGGTCTATAAGTCTCCTTATGTCGGCTTGGCACTCTGCACAATGAGAAACATTCCTACCTTGTCCCCCAGTCAGAGGATTTTCACCTAGCTAAATAAGATCTCCTGCTTTGCACTGAGGATGGGCAAACACCCCAAAACATGGATCTGCAAATGGAGTTTCTGGTTTGGTTTCATATCATAAGTCATGTGACAAGGCTCATTAACGGGTTGATACTGAGTTTTAGGATCGCTACATCCAATAGGTGGCGCTGGAATTCAAGCCCTTTTCCTCTCCCAAGAAGCTATTTGCATTTCTCGGCATAAAGACTCTTCTGGAGATCAGTGGGGATCTAGCTTAAAACCCACACACACATTTAATAATTGTCACCTATCTAGCGGATTGAACCCCTATAGCATAAAGAATATTTTATTCTTTGTATTCTTTGCAAAATAAATAAAAAAGGTTCATATTTTAGAGCATTTGAGTGACATCAGTTACCCTAAAGAGTAAGACTACATCTTTTCTCATACGGTTAAACTTTTTAATATCAGTTATGTGGGGAATTTAATTTGATGTATTTAGATTTTAAAAAGTAAAAAGCCTCCAAAGGAGAATATATCTTATATGACATCTCTTTGACAGGAAGGCATTCTGGAGTTTTACTCTCAAGTCTAGATTCCCTGGAGGTTTGAATCTAATGAGAGAATGAATGCTTCATTAATAAACTGTTGTCGTTAGTTAGCTGTATCTGTATTTAGAAGAAATACATTTTTTCTTATGATTTCCTGATGACTATCACTACAGTAGAAACATGTAAGTGGTCGTATTCTCTGTTTTAATGGATTGTAATATTTTGGAATAAAATGCATTGTCCTTTTAGCAAAATGTTGGATCATTGTATAACTTAGAAGAATTCCATTACTGCCCATTTCTAGCGATTGGAGGTGGTAGTTCCAATAATTTCCCGCTCATTTAGAACACTGCTGAGCTCCTGAAGGAGATTTCCATGTCATCAGATCCTATTGTCAGAATATGTAATTTAAAGGTTTGTACCAGGGTATGAAGTTATCCCATGTTGAATGAACAGAGCCAAGGTGCGCATACTCAATCCTCACTCTTTAAGAGCCCCGGCAAAGCGTCAGCTATGGTCCCAGTGGTCATACCACCATCGAACAGGAACTCATCCCGATTACTATGAATATTGGATAATTTCAAATTTTGATACAATTTTTTTTCAGGAAGAACAAAGAAGTGCAACAACATTCAATCTAAGCTAAAAAAAAGTATTCAGCAATGACATTATTTTACAAATCGCTATTAAATAGATTAAAACAGTGTACTGACAAATAATACCCCCTGAAAGACCACAAATAAAAACCCCAGAGGAGGGGCGAAACCTTTTTAAGCTTTATTAGGAGTATAACATGTAATACATATATTTTATTTATTTTATTCTTTCACTTTTTCCTTTTTCTTTTTTTTTCCTTTTTACTCAGTGCTACTAACCATGTATTTTTAAAGTAATAAGTAATAGAGAAGCAGATACAGGAAAGCTCCTAGGAGGCATGAATGCCATTTTCTAGTAAGCTCACACACAGTGCCTTGGGCACACCAACATTAAATACAGCCTGAATGGTGTCAGACAGGCACTTCACTCCCCCTGTGTTTTTCTGCTTCAGTAATCCAGCATTTATTTATGCCTGCACTTTACTGTCAGTGTACTGTAGATCCTGGCCCCATCAAAAGCATTCATTTAATTCAGCCATTGTTGCATGTAAGGATTTCAGCGGTCACACTGTCAACAATGCTCTAGTATAAAAAGGGATAAGTGATGTTAAGAGCAGTCTACAGAAGGTACTTCTATTAGGCTATGCACACAAACCTGTTAGGAGCCCACAATGGGGTGGGGAAGGGTCCCTCAATAGGTTAAACAGATCCATTTATAGGTTGGTGGTGCTCATCAGTTGCAATTTAGATCCGTCATATAACAAATCCAGCAAAGCATCATGGCTGCTGTTGAAAATGTTATCTTCTCAAAGTTTGGCTGAAAGCTACGTATTCTGCACAGTACTCTTTGGTAGTTCAGAGTGTCTTTTTGGCTTCATCTTGGGGGTATTTTTCTGTAGACTTTTTCATGGGAAGGAATACTCAGTCACCAATTTTTACAGCAGGCCTTGATACAGTTGGATCCTGGTTGTCCCAGTTTGGGTGAATCTCATCCCTCACTATTGACCCCTTTGACCTATATGCAGTGAACATAGCCTATACATCTGATGAAGGGTTTTTCACCTGAAATGTTTCTTAATACTGTACTTACTGCTGTGTAATCAATGGATATGAAGCATTGTCAATAAATCCGATTTGAAGCATCTCCACGAGTTTGGGGGTGCAGTTCCTTCACTCTGTCTCAATGGTTGGCTCCAGAGTTACTAGCATCAGTTTCAAACTAAGAGCGTACTCAGATGACCTTATAAATCAGACCGCAATGCTTGGACTAGCCGTGACTCTCCCGGCCCGTTCGTGACAGCTGCTTAGACATGCATGAAGATGTCACGCTTAGGAGCTCAGTGGCCAGTCCAATTGCAATTCATCTTTGGTCCGATTTATACAGCCGTCTGACGGCACCCTTACTCTAATTCGCCGGTTGTGCCATTTTTCATACTCGCTTGTCACATTTTATTTTTTTTACTATCTTATGTTTTATGTGATATTGGGAGTTGCACTTTGATCATTTTTTTTTCTACACCATGATATTTGGTTGTGACTCAGAAAAATCATTATACCTGTACCTGCTGCTACCGGATCCCTTCCTGACTGTGTAATTCTCCGGTGTAAGATCAGCTCTTGAACCTAGGAAGAAATCAGGAGCCATTATATGTCAAATAAATGCATGCTATGAATTTCACAACACGACCAGTGGATAATTATTTATTTAGCAGACAGAAGGGACATAATTGTTATACATTTATGCATCGCACGCATGAAAGATTAATTCAGGCGACGGCAAATCTCTCTTTTTATAAAATGCATACTCATTTACTCCCCAGTTATTAAATAACCTCATTTTCTATGGTAATAGGGGTGACAGCGGAAGGTGTATGGATGTCAATGTAGCAGGTTACTTCTGGCAGCAACCTGTGTTCTATGTGACATTGCTGACAACATGGAAAACAAATGCAGCACGTGACGGAGACATTATCACATTGAAGGTCGCAGTGTGTGATAATAAGGCATCATTATATCTCCAATATTTGACTCGCTGTACTATAGAACAACCTCTAATCTGTTTTTGTCCAATTAAAAAATATTCTCTTGTAAGTTTTATTTTTGCATGCACTGATAAATATTCCATTCATCTCGTTCATATGCTTTTCCTCATAAGATACGAAGTGACAATCAATATTGACAGTCATACCCGTTCTTCTTTTAAGAATAAAAGGTAGCACACTGTAGCGCTATAGCTTGCGGACACAAAATATGAAAATATGAAAAATATGAAAAATGAATTGCATCACTGCCTTAGAAATATGAAAAATTGAGAAGTCTTAGCGCATAAAAAGGCCAATTTATGTGTACCTGGTAGCCACGTTAAGGCTCTTCTCATATCCCAGGTCCTAACTATGCCAATCTCACTTAGAAAAGTCTGTCTGCATGGGAACATGTGAATCCTCTCTTCAGACTAAAATCTGCATCTCTGTGGAGGGGTAATGAACCTGGTGTAATTAAAAAGCCTGTGACCACCAGGTGGAGTGCTCAGGCAGAAGGTAAATGAATACACATCAAAAACTGACCGGCACATCCAAACATAGATCCAGTGTGAACAGGTGCTAAACCTAGAGTCACCAACTCATACATATTTAAGACTTCTCAATTTTTCATATTTCTAAGGCAGTGATGCAATTCATTTTTCATATTTTTCATATTTTCATATTTTGTGTCCGCAAGCTATAGCGCTACAGTGTGCTACCTTTTTTTCTTAAATATGTACGAGTTGGTGACTCTAGGTTTTAGCACCTGTTCACATTGGATCTATGTTTGGATGTGCCGGTCAGTTTTTTTGATGTATACCCATTCTTCTGCCCAGGTTCACATCTCGTCTTGGATTCATGATTCTGTCAGGGGCTGAATCACAAAAACTTTTGATTTTTTTTTCAGCTGTGTTTAGTCTTTTTAGGCAGAAACCTATAAGTGCAGTCTACTACACCATTGTAATCAGCAAAAAACATGGACACTGCTGGAAAGGAGATCAACGTTTCATATTTTGGATTCCATTACCTATATTGAAATCAATGGCTCAGTTTATCAGAGACTGAAGTCCTGAAGAAATCGTGAACTGAGACATGTTGTGAACCCAACTTTATTGTTTCTTTTTGTACAGAGCCATTATATATAACAACCTGTAAGTTTGCATGTGCCCCCTGCGCTAACTGTCTCTGACACATAAAGTGTTGTTTTCTATCAGATATCATATAGTGATGAGCAAACGTGCTCGAATAAGGTGTTATCTGAGCATGCTCGGGTGCTAACCGAGTGTCCTCGGCGTGCTCTAATGCTATGTTCGAGTCCCCTTGGCTGCATGTCTGAGACTGTTCGACAGCCACAACACATGCAAGGATTGCCTAACAAACAGGGTGCAGAGCCAGTGTCAGTTAGGGCAGGCGGCGTGGTTACAGCGGTCGCTCTGCATTCAGAGCGGTGACTGAACCTGCGCTGCCCTCATGACTGAAACCGAATGCTGGTGGGGAGGATAAGGATCATTTTCTCTGCGCTGCATTAGGCTACATTCAGGCATCGTTCAGCATCATGACGCTGATAGCCTGCAGAATAACCCCATATCCATAGGTTAACAGCGTTATTCCTGTTCATAGGTTCCCTTTAACCCCTTAAGGACTAGGGGTATTTCCATTTTTGCGTTTCCATTTTTTGCTCCCCTTCTTCCCACGGCCATAACTTTTTTTATTTTTTCATCAATATGGCCATGTGAGAGCTTGTTTTTTGCAGGACAAGTTTTACTTTTGAATGGCACCATTGATTTTACCACATCATGTACTGGAAAATGGGAAAAAAGTTCCAAATCTGGTGAAATTGCAAAAAAAAGTGCAATTCCACAATTATTTTTTGGATTTTTTTACCGTGTTCACTAAATGCTAAAACGGACCTGCCATTAAGATTCTCTAGGTCATTACGAGTTCATAGACACCAAACATGTCTAGGTTCTTTTTTATTTAAGTGGTGAAAAAAAATTTAAAAAAAAGTTGCCATTTTCCGGTGACCCGCTGCATCTCCATTTTTCTTGATCTGGGGCTGGGTGAAGGCTTATTTTTTGCACACCGATCTGACGTTTTTATTGATGCCATTTTGGTGTGTATACGATCTTTGATAGCCCTTTATTGCAATGTTGCAGAGACCAAAAAAACTTAATTCTGGCGTTTTGATTTTTTTTCTCGCTACGCCGTTTACCAATTGGATTAATTTTTTTTTATATATTGATAGATCAGGTGATTCTGAATGCGGCAATACCAAATGCTGTATGTGTATATTTGATTTTTTTTTTATTGTTTTATTTTGAATGGGGCAAAAATTTGAACTTTTAGATTTTTTTTATGTTTTTAAAACTTTTTTTTAACTTTTTACTTGCTGCAATAGTCTCCATGGGAGACATGAAGCTGCAATAATACGATCGCTTGTACTACTTTGCAGGGCTGCAGCCCTGCTCTATGTAGCAGATATGCTCACTTGCTATTAGCGTCGACCACTAGGCGGCGCACATAGCTATCCGGCTATGAAAACCACAGAGGTCTCCTCAGTGACCCGCGGTCATGTGACATGGGTGCCGATGGGAGGTGGTAATGATGCGCTTTCTGTGCGTGCATGTTAAATGACGCTGTCAGCGCTTGACAGTGGCATGTAACATGTTAACAGCTGCAGGTGGATTGTGATCCCACCCGCGGCTGTTAGGGGCACATGTCAGCTGATCACATCAGTTGTCATGTGCTGAAAAAGGTGCGGGCTCCGGCGATGAGCAAACAGGGGGAGGCATCCAATGACGGACTCTGCCCGTCATTGGACATTTAGGGGTTAAAGAAAACCTTTAAAGGGGGTTGTCAACGAATATATATATTTTAAACAGCTGCCATTGTATTAAACAGCAAATAGAAATAGTACATCATGCGTCGTATTACTCATACCATCTCTCCATTCCATGCCAATACTGTGGGACGTGACCACTGCTGACATTGATTGGTTGCAGCAATTACATACTAGACGCATTAAAACAAAGACATGAGCACAACTGGAGGGTCCGTGCTGGACTGATGGGGAAAAGAATATATGAGTACTGTTTCATTTGTCAGTTTTTTTGTCACGAAACCTGTACATATGTGTATTCGCGGTAGTGTTCGTGTATTAATATACTCACCTACCACCATGTGCTCTGATCTCCAGACTCCCCAGGTCACTCTATGCCCTATGCATGAGCCATTGTATTACCTCTACCTCATTGTACTACCTCTTGAAGCTCATCAAGAGAATGCCAAGTGTGTGCTAAGCAGTAATCAAAGCAAAAGGTGGCTACTTTGAAGAACCTAGAATATAAGACATATTTTCAGTTGTTTCACACTTTTTTGTAAAGTGTAATGTATAATTCCACATGTGTTAATTCATAGTTTTGATGCCTTCAGTGTGATTCTGCAATTTCCATAGTCATGAAAATACAGAAAAATCTTTAAATGAGAAGGTGTGTCCAAACTTTTGGTCTGTACTGTATATACAGTTATCAATATTTCATATGGCTAAAATAAAGTTGCATAATATAAAAAATGTTCTGTTAGTTAAACACACATTTTCTCATCCTAGATCACGAAATTAAGATTTCAAATGCATTTTTGAGTGGGAATTGACAGACATGTCTCCAAAATAAGAAGCAAATAATACAGATACATGACAATATAGATCATTGTGTGAAATTCTTGTTTTTTTTATTTCTGATTTCCCATGATCTCCTACATAATGGACTTCTGCATAAGTATAATGAGAGTTACAGAATATAATAACACTTCATATCTGTATTAATTAAAGGGAATATGTCAGCAGGATTTGACCCCACAAACTATTTATATGTGCAGGTAGCTCTTTAAAAGACAAGATCAGCAATACTTTTACATGGCAAGTCTAGTCCTCCATTACTGAGAAATCATCGTTTGAATTGATATACAAATGGCTATTGTACATCTCAAACCTCTGTCACTCCAGCTCTATTCCCCCGCCCAGTGCTGCCTCTTCCTACTTCACTGGTGACTCCTTTGACTTAAATCACACTGCACAGATATTGTCAGCCAAGCAAGAGGAGGCAGTGCTGGGTGTGGAGTAGAGCTGGAGTGACAGAGGCTTCAGATCTACAAATAATTCTTCACCCTCATTTGCGTATCCATTCAAATGCAGATTTCTCTGTAATGGTGGAAGAAACCGGCAATGTAAAGGTATTGCTTGACTTGTCTTTGAAAGAACTACCTGCTCATATAAATAGTTTGATGTGTTAAATTCCTTTTAAGCAAAAATCTCTATAGCAGTCATTAACCAAAAATCCTTGCTGGAAGCACACAGTGGCTACTTGTTTTTTTAATGATCCTGTAAAAACTAGATACACTTTACTAATCATATCAGGATTTATGTGTAAGGCTGTGTTAAAACTGGTGCTGGGCTCTATCCTGATGCTTTTGGATAGGAGGAAAAGCTTAGTCTACAATTTTATTTTTGGCATAAAAAACAATAAAACGAATGGATCTATTGGAAGCGATTGGGATGTGTCAAGAATGATTCATTTGAATCAATTGAAATGAAGCAGTTATGACTTCATTAAGAAAGGAAGCAATTAATCTGAACTTATCTGGACACATAAGTAGAAATTCATTAAGGTGTTTACACCAGAAATTTGATATAAACATCTTCATAAGTTGCAATATTTGTGCACAATTCAGAAATTGTGCAAAAATATAGCATCTTTTGGTATATACACACCACTATGCCAATATGGGACTTGCATGGGTGGGATGGAGTGTGGTCATACCTGGCCATCAAATTCATCATAACTTATGTCACTTAATTGTGATAACTTACTACAGAAGTGTACACTAGTTCAGTACATCAGTGTTTGCGACCATTATGTGTGTTTTGCATAGGCAGTGTTGGTACCCAGGTCCATGTGGTATGCTTTATCCCGCAACTGTTCCTCAATTGCAGTCATAAAAACCATCAATTATCATTATCACATTAACTCTTATGAAGTCCACCCATGGACAGGAAGACCAACAATGACCTCTGCTGCAGAGGATAAATAAATCAAAGTTGAAGGTTCCATAAACTGTGAAATTATGGCATCTCAGATAACAGCCCTCATAAATGATGCACAGATGTCAAGTAGCAGACACATCACAACATCAACTGTCCAGAGGAGACTACAAAAAGCAAGCCTTTATGGTCAAATTGTTGCAAAGAAGTCTGTTGTGAATGGGCTTGAAATGAGTTCTGAGCAGAGGC